>PISW01009623.1:0-58672 GCA_004023785.1 Mungos mungo | reverse complement strand
GGGGGGGGGGGGGGGGGGGGGGGGGGCAGCTCTCAGCATGGGAGGCGGGGCCAAGAAGGCCTTTTTAAAGCCGGTGCAGTTAAGTTGGGGGAAAGGCCTGTTTTTCATATCAAGGAACCAGAGGCTGATAGAGATCTCGCTCTCCCGATGGCCTTTCTGGTTGTACCCAGGCCAGGCCGCACGGTCCTCTGGAAAGCCTGCCTCCCCAGCGGAGGGTTCTTAACCTTTGGATCACGAGGCTCTCCAAGAATCGGATCAAAGCAAAAATCTGTCCCTGTCTAACAGTGCTCATGTGCGCACACGTGCATGCACACACAGCTTTGCATTCTTGTTGTTTTGGGGGGGAGGGGGGGTCACAGATTCTCCAAAACCTGTCTGTGGTCCCTGGACCCCCAGGTGGAGCCTCTGGTTGAAAAATCTCTGGGGTCCGCCACGCTGGGGGATTTGATTCCACAGCATTGGCTACGAGTGCCGCCCTGGGCTGCTTGGAGCCATCCTGTACCACCCAGCAACTCGGGGTTCCCAGCCCTCTTTGTCCCTGGCCCCCCGCCACCCCCACACCTGGAGGGACTTCCGGAGGCTGGGAGTGGTGGCCCGCGCCCGCCAGCCCGGGCCAGCTCCCAGGGCGGCCCGGAGTAGGGCAGAGCGGGCTCTCCCTGCCCGCCGGGCACACACACAGTTAATCCTTGGCGGCTGCTGTTTGGATAATATGTCCTGGGAGCGTTGGAGGCTCCGCGGCCCCGTTCACATCTGGCTGGGGTTTGCTCTTTACGAGTCTGTCCCGCTTTCTTCGGCTCTTCCTCTACTTTCGAGAAACCGTGCTTCCGCTTCTGGCCAGAGAGACCTTGGAACAGAGGAGGTCAAGGTGCCGGGAAGGCAGGGACCGGCTGGTGGCTGCACCCGCCCCCTCACGCCCCCTCCCCCAACATTCTGCACCTTCTTGCCCGGAGGACCTTTCCCTTTCTTCTCGCTCTCTCCGCGGACCAGGCTGTTCTTCCTGCTGCGACCTGGCCGGGAGGAGGCTCAGCGGCCGCTGGGAGATGCTCTAAGCCCCGCGAGGCCGCCGCAGGACGCCCGCCGGCTGGAGGTAGGTGGCGGCTCCGGCGGGCCGCTTGCAGGGGTGCTCCGCGGCTCCAGCGTGGTTGCCAGAGCCGAGTGGGAGGGGCCAGGGTGGCAGTTGTGGCACCGGCACCGGGGGCAGAAAGACCCGGAGCTGCAGGGCAGCCCCGGTGGGCAGACACTCTACGGAGAGCCGGGTCGCCGTCTCCCTGTGTGGCAGGAGCAGGGGCTCCGTGGCAGCCGGGTGTCGTCGGGAAGGATAGCGCCTCCCCTCGTTTTTTGTGGGCTGATTATTTGCTTCACATTTCTCTAGGTGTGGTACCCAGGTCCTCGCTGTCCCCGGGGACGGGCCACCCCAATACTGCCTGGGTCACCTGAGAAACAGGTTTGCCCAGCCTTGCCCGTGGCCAGTCGGGACCCCACACAGAATGGGAGATGCTGACTCTGGCCCCAGCATCTAATGCTCTTGGTGCTCCTGGAGGGGATTCGGTCTGAACAGGGGGGAATAACGCCTGTTTCCCCGGGGAGGCTCCTGGGCCGCCGGCATCACCGAGAACCATGCCTGGCCTGGGCCCGAGGCGCCCAGCGGCCACTGAGTCTCTGGACCTCAAACGGCTCTGAGTCGAGCCAGCAGGCACCGCCCTGTTCCCGGCATTCCATGGGGACAGGTGTGATCCCCACCTGCCCCGGGCACCCCCATCGTGTTAGCCTGCTTCCCAGCTAACGGTGCCGATTCTTGGGCAGCCCCGCGCCCTCTGTGGGCGTGCAGGGGCCCCCAGGTCCTTCCTCCACCGGAGAAAACCGTCTCCCTCCGTGACGCACCCCTCCCTTCCATCTCACTTGTTTCCAGGAATGGAGAGCCTTCTCTCCAAGCTGTGCGAACGAGGCGTGTCCTGAGAAACTGAGTTTTCTCAACCATGAGCAGCACCCCGGGTCCCTAGGGGAGGATGTGAGGTCCTCGGAGGCTGCCAGGCCTTTGCTTTTTATAGTGCAGGAAACAGGCAGCCGGCCCCGCATGCAAGGTCACAAGTAAATGCATTCGGCTGCTGTGTTTGCTGCAAGGAGAGGCCTGTCCCGTGTCCCCGCCAACAAGAGAAGGGAAGAAATACAGGGGAAGGGGAGGTGGGGGGCAGAGGGTGAGTTGTTCGTCCTGCCTTCCCTCCCCACTCTCCCTCTTGATCTGAGAGCTGAGAGGAGCTTCAGGTGACCTGCAACAATAGTGGCAATAAAAATAATCGCAGCCATGGGTGCGCGGTGTGTGTGTGTGTATGTGTGTGTGTGTGTGTGTGTCCGTGTGTGTCCGTGCCCCGCACGGCAGGCGCTGAGCAAATGCAGATTCTCAGTGATTCTAGCGACGTGGCCCTCACCCCTGAAGAGCTCGGAGAGGCTCATGACCTGCCCATGGACAGAAGAGAGAGGACCCAATGGAGGACCTGCATCTCTGTACCCAGAGAGGGCAGGTAACTTGCTCCAGGATGCACAGCTCTCCAAACTGAGGCTGGGACCTGAGCTTCTCAAGTTTGCGAAAATCCACTTCCCAGCTGTCGGTGGAGAAAGCGCCCAGGGGCAGGCAGGGCAGCCAGGTTCTGTTTCTCAGGAATGCTACCCCTCCTGTCCTCTCCCTCCTCCTTCTCCCATCTCGAGCCTCTGGCGATGCCAAGGAAGGTGTTGCCAGTGAGCAACGGGTCAAGGAGACAGAGAAACTCGGGTGCTAGAGGTCTTGGGTGGGGCTTCATCCAGCCGGAGGGGGTCCCTGCCTGCCGGGGACAGGTGCAGCCAGCCAGCCCGAGAGAGGCACCCTCCCAGGCAGACAGTGAGAAGCTGACGTGGTCCCAGAAAGGCGCACAGGTGTCTCCCCCCCTCATTCCTGGGACGTAAACCTCCCGATTCAGGGCTGCGGCCAACAACAAGCTGTTTCAGAACATGCTTCTTTCTGTTGTTCTTCCTGGTGCCTCGGGCCCTCCCCACCCCCACCCCCGGCTGTAATTATCGTGACTCATAAACCAAATATTCTGGCACTGAAATTCACCCATCAAAACAAAGATGAAAAGAATTTTGTAGATACAGTCGCGCTGCTGGGCGTCCTCACCGGACATAAGCTTGCTATAGGGTTTGTGTCCTGGTGTGGGACAGTGCTCCTAGAGCTGGGGGTGGGTGACTGAGGGCCCTGGGGCAGAGGGGTGGGGACAGCTCACGAGGACAAGGACCGGAAGCATGGAAAGGTCCTCGGGCTCTGACTGCCTGAGGCAGTGCTGTGTGCGGATCCACTGGAGAGGAAAATGGGTGTTTCAGAAGCAGCCCCATCTCCCTGTTCCTCGAGCCCAGATATTTAGGAGGAGGTTATCCCCTCCCCCACCCCGCCCGGGCACTCCGCCTTGGTGGCGTAGCAACCGCGTGGGCCCAGGGTTATTAATTCTTTTCCTGCCTTTACCTGCTGAAATCCGCCTTCTCTTTAAGCCGAGGGAGACAAGGCGGCTCTCTGGACGGGACCGTGGGTATCTCCCCGTGCCCTCACAGGGTGCGAGGAGCTGTCTGCCCACTTGGAGGACAAGGCGGAAAAGAATCATCCAAGCCTGCATGGGGTGCTTCCGTCTACTCTTTTGAGGCTGCCCAGCGAGGCTTGGGGTTTGGAGTGCCCAGGGCCCTGCGGGGGGGGGGGGGGCGGGGGGCTTCTGCAGCAGCCTGGGTCCTCAGACCCTTGTCCTTCAGCCTCATGGGGAGGGACGCAGGGGTGTAGCAGTACTGGGAGCTCCTGAGCCTTTGGGACATCATCATCTCTGGGCCCTTGTCAAGTTCATGGTGGAGCAGGAGACTGAGCTCCCAGCATCCCCTTCGGCCCCTCATTCTTGCCCACGCTTGCTCTCTGGGAGTGGGCTCAACAGGAGAGGGGTGTGGGCAGAGGCATGGAGCACCCCCCCCAACCAGGTTGTCTCCGGCCTGCCCTGGAGGCCCCTGGAGTCAACCCCTTGTCCAGCTCTGGACAGGACTGGCGCAGGCCTCCTGCCCTTGTCCAGAATGGCCGTGGGCCAGGCGGGGCCTCCATGTCTGACCATCTCCTGGCTCCCGTAGGAATTTTCCTTGAAACAAGACAGAGCAGAGCTGGGGACTGCGGGCAGGGAGGCAGCAGGGGAAGGGAGGACGGGAAAAGAGGCAGACGGGTGGGGCAGGCATGGAGGAGTCCAGGAATCAAGGTGCCCCAGGGCTAGGTCAAATGCCCCTGCTGGCCGCTGCTAAAGCCGTACATGGGGAACGCCCCAAACCTTTTGCCTCGAGTTGCACCCCCCTCCCCAAGTGGGGACATCTGGTAACCAGCCGCCCTGTGCCCTGAGGACCAGGGAGGGAAAAAGACCTCGCCCTGGCAAGCTGCCAACCCTGGTGGCTTTGGAGGTGGGGCGCAGACCAGAAGTCAGGCTGGGCGACTTTGCCCTGCAGGTTTCTGGGGCTGGTCTGTGGAGTTGGGACACGGGGCGTGTTTAGAAACACCTGGGCCCTTTCTCCTTGGGAGGAGCCTGAAAGTGGATGCTGGTGAGAGATGGGCATGGCCGTGAGCCCTTCAACTCTCAGGGCAGCCTCCCCCCTCAAAGGTCCAGCTGTGTGAGGAAGACCCACGGTTCTTGGGGCAGAACCAATTGCGGGGATCCTGAGGACGGTGCCCAGGGAGCAGGCAGAGAGAGGCCCCGGCATCGGGGGAGGTGGGCTGGAGCCCGACGCCCACCTTCTGGTTTGTTCCGTCCTCAGCTCCTGCATCCTCTTCCTTCTGGGTCTCTCTCTGCAGGAGCCTCCACTAGGGGCTCCCCCACAGCCTGATCCCCAGGCAGCACCCCAAGGGATGGGCAGACACCGGGCTCCCACCACAATGGCGATTTCTTACACCATTGGTTCCTCCTGCCGGCTGCACTTGGCCTCAGGCCACTTTGCAGTTCAGCCCTCCAGCAGTCCTCTGGCCATCAGAGAGCACTGGGGGCCGGATGAAGTCGTCGGCCATCCCTCCACAATGCATCTTCTTGCTCTTTCTCCTTTTCGGAGTTCACCCATGGACGCCCTCTCCACCCTGCAAAAGCGATGCTCTAAAAACACACGCGCCACGGACTGCGCCTCCCACACCCCTTGCGTTTTGGGGTTTGGGAGATGTTAGTACCGGCATTGAACAGGTGCCCATAACCTGCCGAATGAATGAATGCAGGGGCTCAGCTGGCGGGTGGGCCCCTCAGAGCCAAACGTCCCTGCTGCTTCTCCAGCTCTAACCAAGTGAGCTCAGCAGGTGGACACCGGCAGGGGGGCGCCTGCTGCACTGCGGTCTGGCAGGATGCGCCTGCCCCCTCCCCAACCCGGCGTCTTTCCAAAGGCCCCTGGAGGTGAAGTGGAAAAGGCAGTGTGCTGTCGGACGCACCTGACGGCCAGCGCCTCGCCACTACGGAGCCTCGGATGGGCAGCTCTTTCCCTCGGAGCCTGTTCGCTCATCTGGGAAATTCAGGTGCACTGTAGGGGTCAAGCTCAATGGCGTTCAGAAAGCGCTGTCCCGGGAGTCTGGCACGTAGTAGGTGCTTGGTTAGTTAATGGTAGTAGGGCTTCATTAGCAGGAATCTCTGATAAATGATGGGGCTGCTCCCCATGGGCCCATTAACTCCACGGGCCATTGCCCAGAATTCCTCAAGGTGGGTGCAAGGATTTGGCTCCATTTCCTTTGGTTTCATGGCCTTAGACAGCTTCCTTCATGGCCAAGTACCACCAGGGAGAGGTGTGTCAGGGATCTCTCTACCAGGCCTGACTCTTGTCCAAGGTAGATGCCCCTCCCTGGCCTAACCTAAAGCTGTGCAACTCCAGGGGGTCTGCTCCCCGGCCCGGGGGCGCGGGGGGAGGGGGTGCGGTAGGCTGTGTCTCCTTGTTGCACTGTGGTCCCTGCAGTCCAGCCCTCTGCCCGGTACACAGCAGACATTCAATAAACGCTGGTGCAGGAACTTGAGACGGGAGCGCTAGGTCAGTTTATGCCCCACGCGGTCCCCACTTCGAGGAGGCACGGACTTGCCACAGCCCCGTCCCCACGCCCCTCCTGCATTCTCCTTCTCTGTTCTTGTACCATCAGCCCCTGGAATATACAATCTGCTCTTAGTCCCCAGGGCGGGGCTTATTTGTCATTGTTCTAAGTGGAAAATAATGTGTACTTAATGTGAAAAAATATGGCAGGGGAAAAAAAAAAAAACAACCCAGAGAAGCCAAAATAAGAAAATGGCAAACATCCCTGTTTTCCTCACCCAGAGGTAATTGCTGTCAGCCGCCAGGTGGGTGGCCTTCAGATCCGGCGGCTGACATACGGACGTGCATTGATGTGTGTGTTTCCACCCCGACCTTCACTCATCATGAACATCTTTCCGCGTCTGCGGGCATCTGTTCACAGGGGTGGCTAATTGGTGCGGCTGGCTGAGCTTGCCCCTCCCCGCTTTATTTATTTATTTACTTGCCTCTACTCGAAGCAAGCGAGCGTCTCCTGGAACTCGGAACCTTGGCCAAAAGGGGCGGGGGGTTGTGGCCCTTTGGGAAGCAGGAGATGTTTCTGAGCGCAGGTAAGAGGAGCCTGGGGCGGGGGGTAAGACGGCCCGAGACGGCCGCCCCAGGATTCAGCCTTGCGGATGGTACTCCAGGGGCCCCCTGGGTCACGCTCCCCCGTTCCCTCCCCTCTCCCCAAACAGCCCCCCCCCTGAGCTAGAGAGAGATTTGAACACCTTGGCTCGAGGCCCTAGCAAGAAGTGTGGGACCGTAGAGTCCCGTGGGCGTGTCGGCTCTGTGGAAGGTGAGCGTCAAGTTCAGTGTTGAGCATCAGGCACCAGATACTGGAGGCTCGAGGGAGGGGAGACACGGCTGCCTTGGAGGGGCTGCTTCTCTGAGGGGGGAGAGCTTATGGGAGGCTGGGGGAGCACCTTCCTGGAGGAGCGCCCCCAGGCTGCGCTCTGAAGGATGCGAGAGGGTGCGGGGAAGGAGAGCATGTGGCTTTGCTGGGTCTGTGAGTGCCTCCAGATGGGAGCAGCGGGGCGGCAGCTTGTCCAGAGGCGAGGCAAGAGCCAGGCGGTGAGCTCAAGGCCGACACGCTTTCCATCCTTCGTGGGAAGCCTTTTACGCCCAGGGTGGGATTCGGATTGGCGGTTCTGCAAGGTGCCTCACTGGTTTGCAAGTTGGAAGACGGAGGGGAGACAGAGGGGAGGCGGGGCAGTGGAGAGCTGGGAAGGAAGTGGTGGCCGGCCACGGAGGAGGGGACCGGAGGCCCTCGGGAGGCTGGGTGGCAGATGAGAGGTGACAGGTGCGTGAGAGGTGGGGTCTGAGTGGCCCCAGGATTTCCAGCCTCGCGCCCTTGTGTGGGCGGCCGCTGTAGCTGCAAGAGAAGCAGGTAAGGTAATTCGGGGGTTCAGGGGTCTAAGGCAGAGTGGAGAGCAAACGCTCAGAAGACTGACAACCCAGGCTGTCCCGTGGAGTTTTCTTCCATCCTAGACCTGTTGTCCCAGCTGTACCATCTGAGACGCTGGTCCCCAACATCACCTGCTGTGGATGAGAACCCAATTTTTCATTTTGCTTCATTTAACACAGTTAACTGGCCCCCTTGGCTGGTGGCCACGGCTCTGGAGGGCGTGGGCCAAAAGCTCCTCGGCCAGGCCCGGGTGGGGCCCAGGATCTCGGGTAGCTGTCCCGGTAGAAAGTGACAGTCAGAGAGCGTGTTTCAAGGGGGAGGGCTGACTGCCAAGGCCACAGGCCTGTGGACACTTGTCTCTGCTGGCGCGCCCGTGGAGGATGACCACGGGGAGGCAGAGCGGGGACAGGGGACGAGGTGACCAGCCCTGTACTGACCGCAGACTGGATGCTGAGCTAAGCCTTACTCTTGGCCCAGAAGCCAGTAGGTGAGGGACCAAGCTCTCTCTTAGGATGAGCATCCTCCGGGGGTGCCTGTGAGATGTTGGGGCCGTCGGTGCCCAGGACGCCGAAGAACCAAAGCAGCACTTGGAAAGAGGGAGACGTGGTAGGCGCGGGCCCTGTGAGTCCCGGGTCCTCCCTGAGAGCGTCCGCGCTGTGGGGACGTGGGCCCCGGGCCAGGCCACCTGCAGAGCGGGCACACGGCGGGGACCGAGCTGTCAGAGCAGGGGCAGGCCTGCAGCCCAGGGCCTGGAGGTGATCCGAGGACATGCTCCAGTCAAGGAGGCCTTTGTTTGCACCGGGTCGGACTCGGAGCTGCGGAGGCTGGGCTGGCCAGGTGCCCCCGGAGGCCCGACGCCGGCGGCCCCCGTGGGCTGGCTGCCTGCGGGGCCTGGGCACGCCACGGTGCCCGCTCTCCAGGCCGGGCAAGCCTTTCCTTCCCGAGGCCCAGCCGCCCCAGGAGCGATGGCGATGTTAGCAATTGGAGGGGAGGATTCTTTTTTTTTAATACGGTTCTTATTTGTTCATTTAAGTAATCTTCACCCAATGTGGGGCTCGAACAGATGATCCTGAGATCAAGGGTCACACGCTCTTCTGACCGAGCAGCCAGGCACCCCGCGGAGGGGGAGGGAGGTTCGTGCCTCCTTTTTTCTTCAGTTCTGTCCCCGCTCTGCAGGGGAAAGGGGGCTCTTGCTTATTTACTAGAAAGACCGCATGTCCGTCCCTGGCCATGTGCTTTGGAGATCCCCGGATAAACCCCCAAACCTCAGAAAATAAATCCTTCCTCTCTGAGCCGGAGAGCGGCTTCTCAGGGAAGGGGAAAGGGTGAGGTTCAGGGAGGGGCCCCGACGCCGGGACCCCACTCTTACTGACCCAAGTTCCTCCAAGAGGGGGTCCCCAGCCTCGCCACCGCGGCTTCCTTTCCGCGGCTCGGGGGAGGCGCGAGAGGGTCTAGAGCCACTGGGCCCCGTTGTGGAAGGGAAATCAGATACTAATGAGCTTCTGGAATTGGTGAGCAAATGTCATTTATCAACTGGAAGTCACTCCGCGTGCCTCCTTCCTGTCACCAGAGGCGTCTCGGAAGTGGAAAATCAGTGTGATGCGTCGCTTCTGGGGCAGGAAAGCAGATGTCATGGGTGACCCCCAAAACACGGCGCTTTCTCCTTTCTGGGCACCCCAGGCTCCACATCGAGGAGAGGGGTCCCGCTGCCGGGCTCGGAGCTCCTCAGTGGGAGGACTCCGCCAGAGGTCGAGGCCGAGAAGGGCAGCCTCGGGGCTCCCTTTCGGGCCGACAGGGTGCTGGGAAGAGGAGACGGAAGCCGATTGTGGGGGGTGGGGGAGGGATGTCGGAGGCCACGTTGAAAAAGTCTCAAAAACACAGCTCGCTGCGTTGCATTCTTGGCCCAGAAGCCATTAGGTGGGGGAGACAGGCCTCTCTGATGCCAAGCGCCCTCTGGAGCCGCATGTAAAATTTTGGGGTGATGTCCAGGCCCTAGAAAAGCCAGACAAAGTTACTCGCCTTGGGAGTCTTGAGGTCTGCGATGCGCCAGAGCTCCTGGGAAAGCATCCCATGGAGGCAAAAGGTAAAAAGGAGGAGGGACCCTCGGAGGTAGGAAAGGCGGCCGGTGACTGATTCTATGTGGCGGATGCATGAGAGGAGGGAGCCCAAGTGACCCCCAGATTTCGGCCGGCTGCTCCTTCTTCGCCCTGCTTGCTCCCCCACTGATCGCGGTTTGTCGGAGAGCACTTTCTGGCGTGATCGGAAATGCTCGGGCCCGTGCTGTGTCCAGCGTGGGAGCTGCCAGCGCCGCGTTGCGCCGGAGGGCTCGGAACGCGGCTAGTGTGGCCGAGGGACGGAATTTTTCAATTTTATTTAATTCGTTGAAAATGAAATAGCGACACCCGGCCAGCGGCAGTCACACGGGACCGCACCGGCCTGGGACGTCACGCACTTGAGCGTCTTGATTCGACACGTGCCCTTCTGTCTTGGGCTACACGGTGCACGTCTGTCCATCCCCTTTGCTGGACGTAATCTTCTTGAAGTCAGGGCGGAAAGTTCATTGGCGGCGGAATCTCTTTCTCCCGAGCCCCGTCGCGAGGCTGGGCAAGTCGTGGGGGTTCGGGAAGCCAGGCCAGCGGGACGCCTCCCGCCGAGCGGAAATCCTGAGCCCCGCGGCCAGCGGGACGGTCTTCTAAGCTTCCCCTCATCCAGGGAGATCCTAGGCTTCTCGCCACCCGGAACAGCTGCTCACCCGATGCGCATTCAGGAAGAGGGGAAACGTTATAAATGCCTTTGTTAAATGGCACTGGGCTGGGTGTGGCATCGAGGCAAAAATGCAAACATGTGGTGCCCAAGTTCTGGGAGTTACCCGTCGGAGCACAGGCGGGAAAATGTGGAGGTGGGCGGGGCCCCCCCAACAGATGCCAGGAGTCTTGAACGTGGGTATGAATACTGTCTCCTGGAAAGATTTACCCTGTGTCCACAAAGGTCTGAGGAGGTATGAAAATTACTATTTTTTTTTTTTAAAGAGAAAAATGGAGAGGGAGAGAGAGAGACCGTGCGAGTGGGGGAGGGGGGAGAGAGAGAGAGAGAGAGAGAGAGAGAGAGAGAGAGAATTACAAGCAGGTTCCGTGCTCAACATGGAGTCCAACACGGGGCTCGATCCCACGACCCTGGGATCATGACCTGAGCCAAAATCAAGAGTCGGACGCTCCACTGACAGAGCCCCCCAGGCGTCCCAAAGGGATGAAAATTATGGACGAGGACGTGTTCTCAGGCTTCCTCCAGACCCTGCCTGGGAGCCGTTTCCCCCTCCCGCACCCCCACGCCTACACGGGGGTTCTGCCTTTGGGGCAGGTGAAGCAGGAGGTGGCCGGCAGGGCTGAGGGGAGAGCGGCCGGAGACTCAGGGGTCTTCTGAGGCAGGAAAGGGGGGAAAAACGGTGTTCACCGAGCTGACATGGGATTTGGAGGATGAATCTCTTCACAGGGTTTGAGAAGGGCAGTCGGGAACGTGAGTCACGTTGGAGCTGGCCTCAGAGGCCTTGACCGCAGGGCAGCCTGGAGACCGGGCCGTGTGGGTCCAGGCGGTGGGGGTGGCGCACGGCTGGCGGAGACGTCCCAGGGGGCGGCCCCCCCCGGACCTGCCTGTGCTGTGTGTGCGCATTCTTCTGAGTTACCCTCCTGGGGGCCAGAGCCTCACCCCTGTAGGTGACTTCATTTCCCTGGAAATTGCTAAAAGTGGTTTGGAGCCAAGTTTGGTTGGACGTTGGGCAATACTGTTTTCGCCCAAAAGTTATGAAAATGATTATGTCGTGATGCTGACTTTTCTGTGGCCTTTGATAAAATGGTTCTGAAGGTATTTTTTATTTTATTTTAATGTTTTTTTTTTTTTTTTGAGAGAGAGAGAGGAAGAGAACACAAGCAGGGAAGGGGCAGAGAGAGAGGAAGACACAGAATCTGAAGCAGGGTCCAGGCTCGAAGCCGTCAGCACAGAGTCCCACACGGGGCTCGAACTCACAAACCGCGAGACCATGACCCGAGCTGAGGTCGGATGGTTAACCGACGGAGCCACCCAGGCGCCCCAGATTCTGGAGACATTTTTGAAGAGGGAAAAAGATTTCCCTTGGGGTTTGCTTTGGCCCCAAAGAGGAGGTTCCTGAGGAGAACCACCAGCCTCTGCTGTCCTCACATGTCAGCCTGGCGCCTGTGACTCTTTGCTGGCTCCGTCCCCACTGGTCTCATCCCCCTTAGGTCGGCGGCATCCGGGTCCCCGTCTCTTCTGATCGAGGTCCAGGAAAGCCCTTTCCAGACCAGAAAGAGGGCTCCCACTGGGGGTAGAGCCCGGATCCCCAGCTGGGGGCAGTTTTGCCTCCCAGGGGACACGCAGCAGAATCTGGAGATGTCTTTGGCTGTCAGTCACAGCTGGGAGGGGGGCGTGTTAATGGCATCCAGTACGTGGAGTCCAGGGACACTGGTAAATATCCTGCGGACACACAGGACAATCTCCCACAACAAAGAGTGAGTCAACCCCAAATGTCAGGAGTGCCTAGATCGAGAAACCCCGGGACAAAGGAATCCAAGGTAGCTTTTTATGTGTCTTTGTTGTTATTTCCTGACTTTTCTAAAATGAATATATATTACTCTGGATTCAGGAAAAAACTGTTTAAAGAAAGGAAAACCTCCTCCTTTTTTCCTTTTAAGTCATGCAAGCTTGGCATTTAAAGAAAAAAGGAGTAATTATTGAGGGCCAAGGAGGAACAGAGGAAATCCAGAAAAAGGGAAATAAACAACTTTAGAAAATCCCAGTTCACAAATATTTGTTGAGTAGCAGTCAAGTTCAGGGTGCTTCAGGATGCTTGGCCGGTCCAAGATGGACATGATGAGGTCACGGGGTGCTGTGCAGAATCTTACAGGCCAAGCCAAACTCGGCAGAATAAGACAACAGGAAAAACAAAGTTTAAAAAAGGGAGGGAGAGGTTTTGCCAGATGAGGGTCTGGGAGGCGTCAGGAGGAAGGGGAGGCACTTGGCTTTGGTCTTGAGGACCAGGTATGATAATGATGTGATCTGAGGACAGCCTGTTGAGGTCAAATCCAGTGCCCGCCTCCAGACCCCGCTTAAAGACTGGGCAGTCTTGGGGCACCTGGGTGGCTCAGTCGGTTAAGCATCCAACTTTGGCTCAGGTCATGATCTCATGGTCTGTGAGTTTGAGCGCCATGTCGGGCTCTGTGCTGGCAGCTCAGAGCCTGGAGCCTGCTTCAGATTCTCTGTCTCTCTCTCTCTCTCTGCCCTTCCTCCACTCATACTCTGTCTCTCAAAACTGAATAAATGTTTAAAAAATTTTTTTAAAGATTGGGCAATCTTAAGCTAATCAGCTTCTCTACATCTCTGTTTGCTCATTTGTAAGATTGGTGTAACGATGAATAAGTGAATGTCTCCTCAAAGGACCACTGGAGGTCCCTCTGAGTCCTATGATGGCGTAATGAGGACGTGCTCTCGGGCCGAACCCTAACCTGCAGGGCTAGAAGGATGCAGTGAGCCTGGAGCGGAAGCTCCCAGTGTGGGGCCTGGTGCACCTGTCGGGCCTACAAGGCTGGGTTTTAGTGGAAGAGAGGAGGAGAAGGGGAACTTCCAGCCAGGGGGGAAGGATGCAAACGGATGGACAGATGCCAGGAGTTTGGGGGTGTGGGCGCAGATCGAGATTCGAAGTATGGCCCAAGGACTAGGAGCACCGGAGCACCTGGGCTTGTGGAAAGTGCAGGACCGTCAAGGCTCGGTCCCAGGCCTCCTGAGGCAGAATCTGCATTTAACCTTATTTCCCAGTTGGTATGTGTGTGTGGTAGGGCGTGCATAGCAGGGCGCTCAAGCATAGGATGCGGGGTGCTGTACGATGCAGCTGAAGAGTGGGGACAGGCTGGGGCATCATGTGTGCCCTGTCAGGTAGAAACGATGGATGGATGGATGGATGGATGGATGGATGGATGGATGGTATTATAGATGGGTAGATGGATGGGTGGGTGGATGGATGGATGGATGGATGGACGGGTGGATGGACGGATAGATGGATGCATGCATGGATGAATGGATGGATGGATGGATGGATGGATGGATGATGAATGGATGGATGGATGGATGGAATGATAGATGGGTAGATGGATGGGTGGATGGATAGATAATTTTAATATGTGTTTTATAAATTCACATAAACACACTCCGTAGAGATTCTGAGTGGGGAGCTGGTCCACGCAGTCCCTTGGTCACTGGGAAGCTCTCTGCGCCCCGGTGCCTGAGAGGGAGGGTTGGCTGGTAGAGAACTTGCAGGTGGGGAGGCCCAGCTAACTCACTGCAGTGTGTGAGGTGGGGAGTCCCGCAGAGAACTGAAGACCCGGTGGAGCTGTGGGTCACAGGAAGGGTGGGATTTCCGGGGAGGCAGCCTCCCTCGCTCAGAGGTTCATCGCATCTCGAAGGCCCCATCTGGAGAACTTCTGGCCTCTGCCTTTTATGTCCTGGGGCTCCGGTTCCTGGCTCTCTGCCTCCCCGATGTGGTCCTCATTTGCCACGGGGGCTCCAGCAGGGAGGGCTAACGGAGCTCCCCCTCTGCGGGCCAGAGCCGCGAGCCCACCAACACGCAGGACAAAGAACAAAGCCCCAAAGTGGACCTGCCAGCCCCAAGGCCTCTGAGCAATGGGTGTTTGAGGGAAGTCGAGGGCCTCCCGTGCTCAGCAAGAGGAACACTCATCTGGGCAGATAGTTACTGACAGAAAAAGAAGTCTGTCTCAGTACTTAATACTCATTAAGCACAAAGGAGGAACTGAAGGAAAATCAGACCTGGGACCTTCCGAGGTTTGTCTGCCAGTAACAACAGGCCCCTGACTCGGCTTCGAGGGGAGGGTGGTTCTCATTCGCACTGGGCCTCTGTTTCTCCCCGGGCAGCTGAAAGCGCTGAGCAGCGTGTCCTGGCAGGCCCTGCGCGGGGCTGAGTTGTAGGTTTTGGTGAACAAGGGTGGGCTGGAACTGACCCGTCACCCACTCCTGCAGTGGGGAGGCTTCCCAGCCCACCAGGAGGAGCCAAGGCCATCCAGCCATCCACCCGGAAGCCCCCCAGATGAGCTGGGGGTGGTGCCTCTAACTGTGGAAGTAGAACGGATGCCTTTTGCCTATTTTAAGCCCAAGCACTGCCCTCTAATGGGCTCACTGGGGCCCCCCGGTGGACGTGTCTTTCTAGACTGTTCTCAATACTGGGCGAGGACCTGTCCTGAGCTTTCACCTGAGAACACCAGAAGAGACAGGGAACTTGGCTTTGATGAGCGACCAAGGTGTCAGGGCTGGACCCCACCCCCTCCCTAAGTGGGACGCGTGGCGCCTCTCCCTCCCCGTGCACGCCGACAGCACGGATGGCGGCTGCACCCACTCATCCACAGATCCATGGGCATCTGTACTTACTGCTCCGACAGGGCTGATAACGTCACCTGCAGAGCCCACGGGCCAGGGACCTCCTCCCGGGGAGGCGCGGTGGCCCGGGGGGTGCTGCCCTCACCGCGTCAGGCAGCCTGGTGCTCCAGTGCCAGCCTGCTGGCTGAGGCCCCAGGGACAGAGTCCATGTGCGTGCACGTGTGTGAGGCCGTGGGAGAGCGTGTGGACGCGCACGTTACCTGTGTGAGCGTGCCCGTGGGTACGAGTGTGTTGAAAGTGTGCATATGTGGGAGTGTGTGCACATACATGTACTGAGTGTGCTGCCTGCATGTGAGAGTGTGTGCGTGTGTCAGGCGTGCGAGAGTGTGTACGCAGGGCGTGTGAGTGTGCACTGAGGGGCATGAGTGTGTAAGCGTGCATGTGTTAGGATATTGCAGACGTGTGTATGTGCGTGTGTGTGCGTGCACGTACAAGGGTGTGTCGAGTAGAAGAGTGTGAGCTTTCGTGTGCACCTGCCGTGCGTGAGTATACGTGTGTACGTGTGTCCTGTGCGAGAGCGCCGAGTACACGCGAGCACGTGTGCCCACGGGTAGCGTGCCAGCGTATGTGTGTGCACGTGGATGAGCGTTCGGGGGCGTGGGCGTGTGACCGCACGTGTGTGGCCGCCCTCCCAGAAGCCGTGGCCGACCCCGCTCCTCGGGGCCCGCAGCGCGCCGGCGGCCTCTCCGCGGGCCCCTCCCAGCCCGTGTCCTTGCCCGTGTGTCTCTCCCCACAGGGCGCACGGGAACATGGGCTCCCGGGGACTGAGAGCCGGGCTGGCGTGCTGCTTGCTGCTGGCCTTTGCCTGCGGCCCGGCGCTGGGCCGAGCGTCGTTGCGGGGCCCACAGGAGCTGCGGGAGCAGGAGGGGACCGAGGGGCCGCTGCTGGAGCACGCGGACAGGTGAGAGGCTGCGGCGGGGTGCGGGTGGGGCCTGGGGTCCAGGGCCCCCCCAGCGGGCTCATTCGAGGCTGGGGGCAGGGGAGCTATAACCTGGGCTGGGCTGGGAGCACAGACCAGCCGTGTCTCCTTCCGGTGAGCCTCCCATGAAACCGAGGACTGTAACCCACTTCCTTCTCACCCCAAGGGGACTGGGTCTCTATAAGGTTTTGCAGACACACCCTTAAATAAAGAGTTCACCGAAGGGCCGCCTGGGTGGCCCAGACTGTTAAGCATCTGACTCTTGCTTTCAGCTCAGGTCGTGATCTCACGGTTTGTGGGTTCGAGCCCCACATCGGTCTCTGCGCTGACAGCGAGGACCCTGTTTGGGATTCTGTCTCCGCCTCTCTGTGCCTTCCCTGCTTGCTCTCTATCTCTCACTCTCTCAAAAATAAATCAATAAACGTTAAAAAAAAAAGTACACCAACCCCCCCACCCCAGCCCTCGGCTTGCCTTTCCATTCTAGCTTTGTCCTTCGAGAGTATCTTCCAGGGTTGTGAAAACGCCCTGCTCGGAGGAGGCAGGGATGGTGCCGTGAGCTGGTCCCCGCGACCCCAACCAGCTGAGCAGGTGACCGACTGGAGAGGATAGTGGAGGGGCAGCTTTTCCTGAAAAGTTAGGAGTTTCTCCTGAATGGTTCCATCTTCATGTACATGACCGCCCATGACACAGGCTTCAGGCTACTTGGGATGTTTGTAGGGATTCACGGACGCCTAGCATATAGCTCATGGAACAGCCATGCCTCAGATGTGAGGTCCTAGCTCGGTCCTTCGACTTTCGTCATTAATTTGAGCTTTGGGCTGACCTGGCGCCCAAGGCTTCGGGTGAGCTTTAGAATACGATGGAATTGCAGACGATGTGGTGCAGGGTGACATCTACCATCTCCTGCTCCTCCCTCCTCCCCCTTCCTCCTCTCTCTTTTCCTTCAGTGAACACTGAGCATCTAATACTGGTCTGGCCATCTGCTAGGGACTGGGGGATCTGCATGGGTGACAGTCCCTGGCTTCCAGGAGCCCTGAGGCTATGGGGGAACAGGGCCGGAGCAGTGACGTAGGACAGGTGTGCCCACAATGCCGTGGGTGGCAGTGGGAGGGGGGAGACCCAGCAGAGGACTGACCTCATCTTGTAGGACCCCGGGGGGGGGGCATCCAGGTGCAGAGGGAGGGTGTGTGGGAAGTTGTGGCCTCGCCAGGCGGCTTTGGGGTAGCACAGGCTAGGACTGGGAAGGCAGAGGGGCCTGGGGCGGGGGAAGGGTCTCTCCTGAACTTAGTCCTGCAGGGAGTCATGGAGGATTATCGCAGAGGGGGTAGGGGTGTCATGGAGAGGTTTCAGTGTCCTGGGCTTCCAGAAAGAAGGCTGGAGAAGGCAGAGAAGATGGATGGGAGGTGTGGGGGGAGGCAGATTCCAGGACGGCGGTCAGAGTGGTGAGGGTCCCCCAGAGATGGGGGGGCCTGAGGTCCCAGCTTCCGCAGGTACCTTGGTGGGGTTGCTGACCGCTCAGGACCCCGGGATCCTCAGAACATGGTGGCAAGGCCAGAGACACCTCCTGCATGAGCCTGAGGCTCCATTCTGGGCGGCCGATGATGGAAACGTGAGGCAGCCTTGAACGAGAAGGTTTCGGGGGCCGAGTGAGGGCAGACGCTTTTGGACCCATCACCTTTGTGGGGTTTGCAGACTCTGGATGGAGGCTTCCGGCTAGAGGCAGGAGTCCACTTGGGCGTCTGGCGCTTGCGGGGCCTGAATTTAGGGTGTACAAACCCATTTTCTGGGTTGTCCGGGGTTTAAAAGCAAGAATGGAGGCAGAGAAGGAACTGGGCTTTTGGGACGGAGTGACTACCTCTGAGATGGTACCGTCAGCTCCAGAGCCTGGGAGCGAAGAGCGGAAGCCAGAGAGAGCACCGCGCAGTGCCGGGCGATGCCGCCAGGTGGCAGCATGGAGCTGTCCCCGTCCGCCCCGCCCCAGCCGCCCTCGAAAGTCCATAGTAAACATTAGAGTCTCCAGCTGCGGAACCTCAGAGGAACCCTAAAGATCAGGCCGAGCCCTTCCATTTACAAATGAGTCAGCTTAATGTAGTATCTTCTAGAATCACCGTTGCCTAGAGGGGGTTCACAGCATTGTCAGTCCACCTTCCTCTAAACCCCCTCCTGGAGGGGCAGATCTCTCCAAGCTGCCCGGGCTCACAGGGCCCTCAAATCACTGCTGTGCGGGGGGACGGGGCCCCTCCAGAAATCTCGTTTAGGGTCCCAGACTTCGCCAGGAGCCAATGCTGCCTCTGTGGAGGGAAAGGGAGGGCACAGCCTGGCACGCCCAGGAAACAGGGGAGGCGAGCAGGCCGACCAGGCCCTGGCAGCAGGAGAGAGGAGGTCCCCGCTGGGAGAGCTCTCGGCCTTCGAGGTGACGTCTTTGTTCCCTTAGGGATGAAGAGAACCATGAAAAGTACAGCCCCAGGCAGGGGGACGAGGTGCCTGCTTCCCGATGCTTTCGCTGCTGTGACCCCGGCACCCCCATGTACCAGGCCATCCCGGTGCCCCAGATCAACATCACCATCCTGAAAGGTCAGGTTGCTGCAAAGCCACGGGGTGGGGGGGACTTCCCCTGGATGGGGGTGGGGAGCTCTCTTGGGGGGGAGGGGCAAGAGGAGAAGACATAGTCCTTTAAAATTATTTTATTTTTTTATTAAAATTTTTAACATTTTTATTTGTTTTTGAGAGACAGAGAGCAACAGAGAACGAGCAGGAGAGGAGCAGAAAGAGAGAGGGAGACACAGAATCGGAAGCAGGCTCCAGGCTCTGAGCTGTCAGCACAGAGCCCGAGGCGGGGCTCAAACCCATGAACCATGAGATCATGACCTGAGCCTAAGTCAGATGCTTAACTGACTGAGCCACACAGGCGCCCATAAATTGTTTTTAAAGTTTACTTATTTTGGGAGACAGAGCAGAGGAGGGGAAGACAGAGGGAGAGAGAGAATCCCAGGCAGGCTCCGTGCTGTCAGCGTGGAGCCCGATGCGGGACTCGAACGCATGAACCCGTGAGATCAGGGTCAGATGTTTGACTGAGCCACTCCGGCGCCCCCAGAAGATGTGGTCTTTAGGGTGGAGGAGACGGGCCACCCTCAGGGCACGGAGCTGAGACAGGCTGCCCTCTACTGGCCGGAGGAGAGAATTCCATCTGAGGCTCTGTCCGCTTTCCAAGAGGACCGATTGGGAAGAAGAGGCCCTGGTCCTGAGGGCCTCACCACCCTCCCCTGCCCCCACCCACCCCCGGATGCATTTGAGTCTGTGTGTCCTCTGTTTTGGGGCTCGGCCCCCAGCCCACTTCCTTAAACGCCCGCGGCCCCGACCGGCTGGCGCGGCCCGCACTCTGACCGGGCAGCTCCGGCCGAGCCCCCAACATCTGCAGCTCATTTGCTCCGAGGCGGCCGCGGGCCTGGCCGCAGCGCCTCCCACCTTGGGACAAACCCATATGTTCCCTTTGCGTTGCCAGCACTTTCCGTGGGGGGTGGGGAGGGAGATGATGGCTTCTGGAAGCAAATAGAACAGCCGTGGGGGCGGGGCCAGCTCCGCTTGACGCCGGGTGCTCTCCTGTCCCTTTAGGTGAGAAGGGGGACCGAGGGGACCGAGGCTTGCAAGGCAAATACGGCAAGACAGGATCCGCGGGCGCCAGGGGCCACACGGGCCCCAAAGGGCAGAAAGGGTCCATGGGGGCCCCCGGGGACCGCTGCAAGAGCCACTACGCCGCCTTCTCGGTGGGCCGCCGGAAGCCCCTCCACAGCAACGACTACTACCAGACGGTGATCTTCGACACGGAGTTCGTGAACCTCTACGGCCACTTCAACATGTTCACCGGCAGGTTCTACTGCTACGTGCCCGGCATCTACTTCTTCAGCCTCAACGTGCACACCTGGAACCAGAAGGAGACGTACCTGCACATCATGAAGAACGGCGAGGAGGTGGTGATCCTGTTCGCGCAGGTGAGCGACCGCAGCATCATGCAGAGCCAGAGCCTGATGCTGGAGCTGCGGGACCAGGACGAGGTGTGGGTGCGCCTCTTCAAGGGCGAGCGGGAGAACGCCATCTTCAGCGACGAGTTCGACACCTACATCACCTTCAGCGGCTACCTGGTCAAGCCCGCCTTGGAGCCCTAGCCCCGCCCTGCCCTCGTCCGTCCCCCCACCCGCACCCCCAAGCCGGGGGGAGGGGGGGGGGCACGGATCTCGCTGCAGCCCCTCCCCCAGTCCTGGCCCCTCCCCCCTCCCCGCCCAGCTTCCGCCCTCTACACGACGCCCTTCGCCGAGCGGGGAGCAGAATCGGCTGTGCTTCCCGGCCTTGGGGGCTCCTCGGGGGTGGGGGGCCCACCGGGCCGGCACCTGCGACAATGACGGAGCGGGGGTGTCCCGGCTTCCCTCCGTGCACGTATCCTTAGGCGACCCAGCAGGCACGCGGCCACAGAGCAGGGTGTCCCCGAGTCATCCTTGCTCCCGTGGCTGGAACTAATTAAGGAAATGGTAAAGTTTGTGAAAGAAGCAAAATAAGCCGTGTGGGAAAAGGGAGGCGCTGTTATTTTTGCCTCTTCCCACCAGCCACGCGGGTTCCCTGGGGAGGCGGCTCCGGCTGGAGCTCTGCGGGCCTCCTGCAACAGACCTGAAGGGGGCGCTGCGGGCCCGGGGGGGGGGTGGGGCGGAGGGCGTGGGGCCCTCCTCCGGCCCTTGATGAGCCTTCCCGGGCAACGCCTGCACTGACGTCCCAGTCCTGGGGTCCCGGGGGTTCAGCCGGTCTTTCTGAGCCACATCAGCAAAGGGGGTGGGGGCTGGGGCAGCGAAGGTCAGCTCTCAGCGGGACAGCCCAGCCCTTGGCCTCGCTCTCTGGGCTGGGAGGAGCAGCCTGCTTGTTGGAACCCAGGGACTCCTGGCGGCGGCCGGGGACCTCCGGAGTCCCTGGGTCCACTCAGCACCACCAAGGCCGAGCCATCAATCCCGGCGTGGCTCTGCTCGGCGGCCGCAGCCTCCCCGGAGCCCCCGGGCAGGGCCTTCACGCCTGCCACCCCGGCCCTGGCTTTCTGCTCCTCCCCGCACGGGTCAGTCATGGGAGGCACTGGGGCCTTGGTCACTACCAGCTGTCACAGTTACGTAACACTTGCTACACCATCTTCCTGCACGCCGTCTGGCGTCCCGTTTTTCCGAGGCTCCGTGCTCTCTCCCCCAGGCCTCCGGGACCAGCAGCTGGGACACCATGGGAGGGGCTGGAAGGCGCCCCCTCGGCCTGTCTCTGTGTCCCCGTGGGGCACCGTCTTTCTGACCAGGAGAGAAGGGCCGTCTCAAGCACTAGAACCCTCTCTGGGAGGTGGGGTGTAGAAACGCCCAGCATGGCTACTGCCTAGAATTGGTGCTCCGGCCGGTGGCTGACTTTGGCCCGACGGCCCTTCCCTGCCTCTCTCTAATGCCCAGGGCCAAGGTCCCTCTCCTACCTGCTTGGGCCCCTCAGCCTCTATGGGACCCTCCCTTCCCTGGTGACCCTTGGCTTTGCCCCCTCCCTCTGCCTTCCCGGGGCCTGACCACCGGGTCGGGGGCCTGCGCATCCTTCCCTCTGAAGGACTTCTGCTGGTCAGACTTTCCCCACGGTGTGTCCAAGGACGCGCTGGTGAGCGGGGCACCCGCCCGCTGCTTCCTGCTGTCCCGGTGCTCTTTCTGAAAACATTAAACTTGGGACCACGTGTTTGAGCATCACGGCCTCTTCAGTTTGGTCATTGAACCAAATCCTCCCCGTTTTCTCTCCCCCTACCTGCGCCCCTGCCGACTGCCTGTTGCAAGCCTGGGGGCCTGCGGCTCAGCTCCCGCGAACGTAGGTGCCCAGTGGGCACAGGTGGGGCCCTGAGCGGCCATGCTCCTCCGGGAGTGCTCGTGCTCAGCCCGACGTGGCCCCGTTGGGTGCCCTGTGCCCGGGAGTCTTCAAGGAACAGGGTAGGGGAGTGTTTGGGCAATTGTGCTGCTGTCCCCAGGTTGCTAGGACAACCCCCCACAAGCCCGATGGCTTAAGACAACACACATTTCTTGTCTCGCAGCTGGAGAGTCCAAAGGTTCTAGATGTAGGGCTCGGCGGGCTTGCTTTTCAGGATCCCCACGGGGGAGGACCTCCAGCTTCTGGTGGCCCCAGTACTCCGTGGTGTGTGGCTGTCACTACGGCCTCTGCCTGTCTCTGTCTGCACGAGGCCTTCTTCTTGCGCCTCTCAGACCCCCCTCCTCCCCCTCACTGAGACACCAGTCTTTGGATTTCGGCCACACCCCAGATCCAGGATGACCTCAACTTAATGACCTCTTCACATTCACGGGAATCAGGGGTTAGGACTTGGACGTACCTTTTTTTTTTGGTTGGTGGGGGGAGACATGATTCAACCCACTACGTGACCTGCAGGCTCGAACACACCCCCAACAGCCCCCCTTATGCTCCAGCGGAAGAGCGGATGTTTCTTTTTCTTCTCTCCATCGCTTGCCAGCTGGGTTAGCGGCCAGCCTTCTCCGACGGCGGCCGGCGCCCAAGCTTCCTTTGCTCCCTTTGGTGTGTGTCCTTCCTCTGCCTGGTTCTGGATCAGCCGGGGCTCGGCTGAGGGCCGGGGCCAGGCAGGAACAGTTCTGCGCACCCCCCCAGGCGAAGACCAGGCCCCCACCTCCACGCAGCTGGGGCCGTCCATGGCAGCTGTGCCTTCTACGCAGTGGGGACCTGCGGCGCTCTCCCTGGAGAGAACGGGTCATTCCTCCTGGTGCCTACCGTCTGGCCTCTCCCCAGGGACATGGAGCACGGGACACCTGCTCCACCGCCCACCGGGCCAACGTGGGAGACGAGGGGGCATTTGCTCCAGAGCCCACACAATGCTCTCTCTCTCTCTCTCTCTGAGCTCTCCCTGCCCTCAGTCCTTGTGGGATTTACCCTGCCCTGATTTGTGGTTGCCCAGGTGCTAGGGTGCCAGGATGAGTAAGATCGGGCGCCTGCCTTCCAGAGGACTTTAACTGCAGCGTGACGTGGATGTAGCCTTCTCAGAAGAAGGGCACGCTTGGCACCGAGTTATCTGCTCCTTACGCCTCCCTCCCCAAGCAGTTTACTGTGCATGGGCTCCTTCCCCTGTGCCCTGACCTCAGCTCGTAAGGAACTGGCTACCCATTCCTGGAAGAGACTTGATCAACTCAGTTGCAAAACAAGTACTAGTTTTTAGCAAAAGGACTTAGAAACAGCCGATGACTCAGCCGAAGGGGACGCTGTTTACACTACAGTTTTCAGGAGTTTCTGTAGCCAGGGGTGGGAGCGGTGAGGCGTGCACTCCCCGTCCTGTGGGGTTAGTGTGCGCGTGTGTGTGCCCGTGTGTGTGCGTGCGCGCTCTTGCTCAGGGATGATTTTCTGTAGTGTTCACTACGGGAGCACAATGGTACGATGGCAAACTTCTTTGGGGGCCACAGTAACTGGAATGACATGAGGCCTTCTCGCCCCGATCATGAAAAGAAAACTCAGAAGGTTACAGAAAATAATAGATAAAACAAGATGCTTTCAACTGCAAAAGAGAGGAGTTGGGCCCCTACCTCACACCATATACAAAAATGAACTCGAAGTGAATCAAAGTTACAAATACAAGTTTGTATTTCTGGGAACATGAAATTCGTAGGAAACAGTATGGCTGTAAATTATCATGACCTTGTATTAGGGCCTAGTTTTCCTAGAGGTGATACCGAACCCCAAGGAACACGAGGGAAAACGGATACATCGGAATACCCTCGAAATTGAAAGTTCCAGGCTTCAAAGGACATGACTGAGAAAGAGACAGCACGAAATGGGAGAAAATATTTGAAATCAGAGATCTGATAAGGGACTTATATCTAGAATATATTTTTAAAAACTCTTGCCACTCAGTAATTAAAAGAAAACCAAATTGGGGCACCTGGGTGGCTCAGTCAACTTCGACTCACATTCTGGCAGGTCGTGAGTTCGAGCCCCATGTCGGGCTCTGTGGTGACAGTGCTGAACCCGCTTTGGATCCGCTGTCTCCCCCTCTCTCTGCCCCTCCCCCACTTGCGCTCTCTCTCTCTCAAAAATAAATAAACATTAAAAAAGAAAACCAAATTAAAATTGGCAAAAGGGGGCTCATGGGGGGCTCAGTTGGCTGAGTGTCCAACTCTTGATTTCAGCTCAGGTCATGTTCCCAGGGTTGTGGGATTGAGCCCTACTGAGCATGGAGCCTGCTTCAGATTCTCTCTTTCTCTCTCTCTCTTGCTGTCTCTGCCCCTTTCCCCCACTTGCTCTCTTTCTCTCTCTCTCTCTAAAATAAAAGAAATAGGCAAATACACATTTCTCAAAGAATATTTACAAATGACCAATAAGTACACAAAAAAGATGCTCAGTATTGTTGGCCCCCAGGGAAATGCAAGTCAAAACCACAGTGAGATACAGGTTCACAAATGACAAACGTTGGCAAGGATGTAGTGACGCTGTGACCCCCAGCACGCGCTGGCAGGGGTGTGAAATGGTGCGGCCACTTCGGAAACAGGTCTTGCGCTTCCTCAGCCTATTCAACAGACAGCTATGGGTGACCCAGCAGTCCCACTTGGAGGTGTGTCCCCAAAAGAAATGAAAAAATAATTTTAAAAAGTAGAAACAAACCAAATGCCCATCAGGTGGTGAGCAAATGGACAGAACGTGGCCTGCCCACAACGGAACAGTGCGCGGCTCTAGGAAGGGACACGGCAGTGACACCTGCGATGTGACAGATGAAACTCAGAAACATGACGCCAAGTGGAAGGAGCCAGTCCCAGAAGACCACACGTGATATGATCCCATTTATGGGAAATGTCCTGAACTGGCAAATCCAGAGAGACGGAAGACAGGTTAGAGGTTTCCAGGGGCTGGGGTTTGGGGGAAGGGGGTGGCTGCTAACAGGTACAGGGTTCTCTTTTCGGGGCGATGACAATGTCCTCACAGGGACGGCAGCGGTGGTTACGCCAGAGCCGGCGGACCGCGCCCCCGAGAGGGGCACCCTGCCTGCTGCCCGAGGGCGAGCTCAGGAGTTCCAAGCACACGCATGCGTGCTCGCTAGAAGCCCTTCCCTTCTCTGCTCAGACCCGGAAGTGCTGGAGCCCCAGACAGGTGACCTTCAGAGCCAGTGCCCCTATTCTGGGCTTGGCTTAGGACGGGGTCAGGGTCCAGGCTCCTGAGCGGGATGGGACGGTCAGCCTCGCGGTTCTCCCAGGAGAACCGAACTTACTTAACAGGAGCTTTGGAGCCAATGTTGGATGAGATCACTCGAACGCGGCAGGCTGACTCAGGGGCCAGGGGAAGCATTCCACAAGGAACAGCTAATGGAGGACCATGCTTGCTCTCTGACGTCCCCCTGCAGCTGGAGCGGGGCTCGGAGAGGCGCAGTGACCTCAGACGCCCTCCATCGGCTGGCCCTGCTAGCCGGCTCCCAGGCGGCACGGAGCGGAGCCCCTTGCTCTTAGCAGATGCTCCGGTGAGGGCAGGAAAGTTCCACTTTAGAGGTTTCCACAAACAGGAGTAGAAGTCTGTATGCTCTAGAGAACTCGGAAACCTCGGGGCCTAAAGATCAGAGAAAGTTCCAACCGTTCAATCGAGACAGTCGAGTAAGCCGTCCATTCCGCGTCGAGATGTGCTTCCTAACACCCAGCAGGTGAGTTAGGGGCTTGCTGCGTGGGGGCGTCCACAGTCACGTTCTCACAATCCGGATGGAAAAGCTGTTCTCGCCGCACGCGAGGAGATACAGAGACGTGGCGGAGAACGTGACACTCGTGATAATTAACACACGAATCAGACGGAAACTCCAGAAGTGGACAAGAGGCAGGGGCCGCGGGCACCAGCCTGTTCGCCCAAGAGAAAAACCAGTGACGTAGAAGATAAATCAGAGGGAGATATTCAAGAAGAAGCACGGAGAATGGAGGAAGGGGAGATACAGAAGGGACATGTCTGTAGGGGGAGGGGACAGGGAGAAAGCCCAACGCATGCGCATGCGCAGCTGGGGTCCCAGGAGAGACGAAAGAACGCAAGAGAAACAATATTGGAGAAGGAACCGGCTGAGCAGGTCACCTGACCCACGGGAGTCACTAAGGCACAGATTCCAGACACTCAGTGAATCGGTCGCAGGATGAATGAAAACGAGGCGCAGCAGCACGGATACGGTGGGAAAACCATTGCAAGCCACAGGCAGAGAGGGAATCTTTTTTTTTTAATGTTTTATTTATTTTTGAGAGAGAGAGAGAGACAGCATGAGCAGGGGAGGGTCAGAGAGAGGGAGACACAGAATCTGAAGACAGGCTCCAGGCTCTGAGCTGTCAGCACAGAGCCTGACGCGGGGCTTGATCCCACGAAGCGTGAGATCATGACCTGAGCTGAAGTCGGATGCTTAACGGACTGAGCCCCCCAGGCGCCCCTCAAAGAGGAAATCTTAACAGGAAGGGCGAAATGGTGTCTTTCCAAGGAGCAGTAAGAAACGTGACAATGGACTTCTCAACAGAAGGAGTAGAAGCCAAATGAGAGTGGAATGGTGCATTTAAAGGGCTGAAAAATGAGAGCTTTTTGATCTCAAATTCTGCCCCCAAGGACAATGCAAGAAGATGAAGACAGTTTCAAACAAACAAAACCCGGGAGCAATTATCATTGGCCAACCTGCCCCACGTGAAAGTGACCCCAGAGGGAAGGTGAGAAATGCGGACACGAACCAGAAGCTACAAAAGTGGCCAGTTGGGTGGTAATTCTGCACAGATATTGCCTGGCTATAGGGAAAATGTCTCAGAAAACAATTTGCGAGTACCCTCAACATGGTGAACCTACGACAGCGGAGGCCAGAGGTCCCCTCTGTCCTCTTTCCCAGTTGCTAAGCCCCAGAGTCTGTGAGTGTGGTAAGATGGTTGTTGCACTGGTGTAGATGGCTCCGTCGGGCACAGAGAGTGGAGGGTACACGGAGGTGAAGTGTTCTGTGATCCACACGTTGTCTTGGAAATAAGTGAAACTAACCTAATACCTGACTTTGATAAATCAAGGGTGGTGCAATAATCTCTTGAGGAACCAGTAAATCGTAGGAAAAGGGACGTAACATCCCAGCTGACGGAAGGGGACGGAATCTTCAGAAGCACTCATCTGGGGCCCCTGGGGGGCTCAGTCGGTTGAGCATCCGACTCCTGATTTCGGGTCAGGTCACGATCTCACCGTTTGTACGTTCGAGCCCTGTGTCTGGCTTCACGCTGACAGCATGGAGCCTGCTTGGGATTCTCTCTCTCTCTCTCTCTCTCTCTCTTTCTCTCTGCCTCACCCCTGCTTGTGCTCCCTCTCGCTCTCACAAAATAAATAAATAAACTTAAAAAAATAAATAAAAAGCAATCAACTTAAAAAGGCACAAAAGGAGAAAAACAAGAATGTAGACGTGGGATGGAAAATATAAGACACTTAGTAAAATGGCAGATTTAAAGCCAAGTACATATGTGATTCCATTAGGTGTTAATGGACTAACTCCTCCAATTAAAAGGCAAAGATTAGGGGCGCCCGGGTGGCTCAGTCAGTTAAGCATCTGACTCTTGATTTCGGCTCAGGTCATGATCTCACAGGTCATGAGTTCAAGCCCTGTGTTGGGCTCTGTGCTGAGGTCATGGAGCCCGCTTGGGATTCTCTCTCTCCCTCTCTTTCTCTCCTCCTCTGCTTGTGTTCTATCTCTCTCTCTCTCAAAACTAAATAAATAAACGTTAAAAAAAGGCAAATATTATTATACTGGATTTTAAAAATCCCAACTACATTAATAAAAGATAGCTAAAATATAGTATTCTAGAAAGACTGAGAGGAAAATAATGGACAGAGGTACTTGCCAGTGTGAGTGAAAAGCAAGCTGTTAGAACTATAACATCAGCGGTGCCTGGATGGCTCAGTAGGTTAAACCTCTGATTCCCGGTTGCAGCCTAGGTTGTGATCTCACAGTTCATGAGTTCGAACCCCACATTGGGTTCTGTGCTGACAGTGCAGAGCCTGCTTGGGATTCTGTCTCCCTCACTCTCTGCCCGTCTCCTGCTCACTATCTCTCTCTCTTTCAAAAATAAATAAATAAACATTAAAAAAAAAAGAAAGATAAGATCAGATAGGGGCACCTGGGTGGCTCAGTTGGTTAAGAGTCCAACTCTTGATCTCAGCTCAGCTCATGACCTCACAGTTCGTGAGACGGAGCCCCTCACTGAGCTCCGTGCTGACACCTCGGGTTTCTCTCTCTCTCTTTCTCTCTACCCCTCCCCCCGCTCATGCTCTCTCTCTCTCTCAAAATAAACATTATATTTAAAAAAGAACTACAATGTCAGACAACATAGACATTAATACGTAAAGCATTACTAGAAAGCAGGCATTTCATGATGATCACTCAGTCAATTTGTGAAGAAGAGAGAAGGTAAATTTACAGTCTATATGTACCTAATAACATACCCTCAAAAATACATAAAGGCGCAGGAACAGGACAAACCAAATGCAGAATGATAGTGGGAAAGTTTAACACAGCCCTCTCAGTAACTGATAGAATAATCATATTCTTTAAAAAAATCAATAAATCGAGGATTGGAGAAACAGGATTAGAAAATCTAAATTGTCATTTATAAAACACCAACTGCAAAATACAGTCTTTTCAGGCGAGCGCATGGCCTATTTTTAAAACGTTTTAGCCATAAAGTGAGTTTTACTTTCAAAGAACCAAATCATACAGAGTATTTTCTCTGCATACATTCAGTTGTATACTAAAGTATATAATTCAATTATGCTAAAAATCAATAACAAAAAGCAAATGATACGTTTGGGAGTTAGGAAATATACTTCCAAATAACCCATGGATTAAAAAAAACGAATCGTAACAAAATGAGAAAATATTTTGAAATTAATTAAAATAGAAATCACCCCATTATGCCCGTGGACTGTACCCAAACCCGGCTTAATGTCCCGCTTTTACTGAAGTATTGAAAAAAGGAAGAAAGGCTGAAAATCAATGAGAGGAGCATTCACTTGAGGGACTTAGGGAAAGAGCAGCAAATTACCCCCCCAAAAGTAAGGAAAGAAACGACAAAGATAAAAGGAGGAAATAATGAAATGGGAAAAGAAGCAAACATCACTCCAGATGCTACAGACACGGAAAATAGCATGTGAGTCTTAGGGATGACTTTGTGGTGACGTATCTGAGACACGGGAGGAGAGAGCACTTCTCTGTTTCTGAAAACAAAGCTCCCAACGGTGATGCAGGGGGAAGGGGGGGGGGTCTGAACCGTCTCAGGAGAATTAAATAGAATCTGTGATTAAGAAGCTTTTAACGGGGACGCCTGGGGGGCTCAACTTGAGCTTCTGACTCTTGATTTCCGCTCAGGTCATGATCTCGCAGTTCGTGGGACCGAGCCCCACATCAGGCTCTGTGCTGACCTTGGGGAGCCCGCTTGGGATTCCCTCTCTCCCTCTCTCGCTGCCCCTCCCCGGTTCATGTGAGCGCGCTCTCTGTCAAAATTAAACAAATAAAGATTACAAAGAATAAACTTCTAGGCTCAGACTGCTTTATGAACACATGTTTACCACATACTGACGGAGCAGCAACCTTAATCTTGCACAGACTGCCCCAGAAAAGAGAGAAGGGCACATCCCCCACCTTGTTTTAAGCGGCGATCATAAGCCGATGCCAGCACCTGGGGAAAGGCCGCGGGAGAGGGGGACGTGGCGGGTCCCACACAGGAGCACAGCGGGGAGAATCCTCCAACGGAAGCCAGCGGTAAGGGGGAGGGGGACTGTCACAAGCAAACGGGGTTTATTTGGGAAGGCAGGCTCGGGTAACATCACCAAGTCAATGTGTTTTAACAAAGTAAAACACGAAACTCCTGTCACTTCGACGGTTCTAGAAATCACGTTTGATGAGACTCGTCTTTTCGGATGGAAAAGTCCCGGTAAACGTGGTACAGAAGACAGGTTCCCCTGCGGAATAAAGCAGGTCTGCAGGAAGACCTCTCGCAAACACTGCCCCGAGCCGGGAAGGGTGGCAAGCTCTTTCTCGGACGCGGGGGGCGAAGGCAAGGAGTCCGTGATGGCGCTCACTCGGCACGGCTCGGGGGGTCTTGGCCGGCGCGGTAAGGAAAGGAAAGGAAATACAAGATGTGAGGGTTTATGAAAGGAAGGAATAAAATTGCCGTTCTTTGCAGTTGGTAAGTTACACAGAAAATCCCAAAGAATCAGCGGATGATGATTAGAATTAGTAGCTGATGGACGCAAGGCTGATCTACAAAATCCACTGTCCCAGCAACAAACAGAAAATAACATTTAAAAACAAATGCAGGAGGGGGCACGCGGCTGGCTCAGTCGGGGAAGCGTGTGTTGACTCTTGACCTTGGGGTCATAAGTTTGCGACCCATTTATAAATAATTTATTTTACTTTATTATTTAATGTGTATTTTTGAGAGAGAGAGAGAGAGAGCATGCATGAAAGAGGTACAACAGAGAGAGGGAGACAGAGGATCTGAAGTGGGCCCCATGATGACAGCAGAGAGCCCAACACGGGGCTCGAACCCATGAACCACGAGATCATGACCTAAGGTGAAGTTGGACGCTTAACTGGCTGAGCCACCCAGGTGCCCCAATAAATAAGTATTTTAAAAAAATACATAGGGGTTTCTGGGTGGCTTAGTGGGTTGAGCGTCCGACTCTTGATTTCAGCTCAGGTCATGATCTCAGTTTGTGAGATCAAGCCCTGTGACGGGCTCTATGCTGCCTGCGTTGAGCCTGCTTAGGATCCTCTCCTCCTCTCCCTCTGCCCCTCCCCTGCTCTCTAAATAAAAATGCTGGATGCGTTATCCATTGCCAGATCGCAAACCAGCTAACAAACTCAGTAACTTAAAAGACGAACACTTGATTGTTTCTCATGAGTCTGCAGGTGGCTGGCACGTCTATGTGCCTGGGGACTGTGGCAGGTGGCCGTCAGCCTCACGTGCACGGCCGGGGCCTGCAGGGCTCCCTCTCTACGTTGTCCTCCCACCCAGGCTTCTTTACAGCATGGTGCTCTCAGCACAGGCCCCGAGAGGGGGGGAGGGGAAGCTCCAAGACCTCCGGGGGCCTAGACGGAGAAGCCTTCCCACAGCTGCTCCACCACTGGCCAGCCCAGAGGAGGCGTGAGTAACAGACTCCCTCCTTTGTTGGGAGGAGAGGAAGTGAATTTGCAGCCATATGTGACCCCCCACCCCCACCCCCCGGGACACCACCTCTACCTGCCATTTACTTATAGGAGCAAATCCACCAGCAGGTGTGCAGGACGTCTGCGTGGAGAACTCCAGGATATTACTCAGATGATATAAAATCTCAATCTATGGGCGGCTGGTCGCTTCTGGGCCTCTGAGAGCAAACACCAAGGCAGAACGGGATGTACACGCGACTTAGAACCATAAAACTTTATAGCTCGGGAAAAACACCCAGATGGAGGAGGCGCACGGGGTGGGGTGTGCGGGAAGGGGCGTGGAGCGTCCGCTGCTCTCTGGGGGGCATGAGCCGCCCTCCCAGCACCTCCATGGGCTTGCCAACTGCCAAGCTCTCCCAACCCTGTAGCCGGGGGATTTTTCCGGAACCACTGTCACACAGGCACAGTTGATGAAATCGTTGGCCGGTGGTGATGAACTCAGCCTCGGCTCCATTCCACTCCCAGGAGGTGCTGGGGGCGATCCTGAAAGTTCCAACCTTCTGATCCAGGTTGGTTCCCTGTCAAACCAGCCTCCAGACTCAGAGATTTCCAGAAGTCTCCTCCTCACTGGCATGAACTCTGGTGTGGTTGAAAGGGGCTCGTTGGGATTAACAAAAGATACTTCAATGGGTCTTATCGCTTGAGGAATTCCAAGGGTTTAGAAGCTCTTTGCCAGAAATGAAGACAAAATACACATTTTTTATTATAGAATCACAGTATCACGGAGCCCCAAACAGGCTCGAGCATGTGTGTAGGACACTGATTTTCCAGAAAGGAGCTCCGTGAGCCCTAGATGAAGGCGGTCTTTCCCAAAACCAGAGCATGACTGGGACCCCACGTGATAAAAAATGAAATGCACCCTCTTCCCTCACATCATAAACACAAATGAATGCAGCTGAGATGCAGAGCTGAAGGTGGACGGCAAAGCAACAGGGCTTCTAGAAAATACTAGGACGGAGCAGTTTACATGTTCATGCCTTTGGGGTAGGGAAGTGCGTTTTGAAAAGTCACAAAAGTACTGATCATAACAGACAAGACTGATGAATTCTCCTGCAGCAAAATTAAGGACCATTTTGGACGGGGTCGAGAGGACCTAACGAAGTCTGCGGAGGATTTAGAACTTAACGGACACGTCAGTGCTACACTCCAAACCCACAGGCCACGGCGCAAGTCACTCTCCGGAGACATGTACTCCTTTGCTGCAGTTTAAAAAAATTTTTTAAATGTTTGTTTATTTTTGAGAGGGAGAGAGACAGACAGAGCACAAGCATGGGGGAGGGGCAGAGAGAGAGGGAGACACAGAATCTGAAGCAGCTCCAGGCTCTTGAGCTGTCAGCACAGAGCCCGAGGCGGGGCTCGAACCCACGAACTGTGAGATCATGACCTGGGCCGAAGTCTGACGCTTAACCGACTGAGCCCCCCAGACACTCCTCCCTTGCCATTTTTATATGAACACAAGAAGGATTTCAAACTGAGTAAACCAAACTGTCCACTTTTGAAACCAGAAAAAGAACAACAAAATAAATCCAAAGAAAATAAGAAGAAAGTAAAGAAAAGCAGAGATTAGGGAAACAGAAAACAAACAAACAAAAATAGAACAAAATCAAGCATTTGTGTTTTACAAAGACTAATAAAATAGTCCTTCAGCAAGAAGCTTCCAGAAAAAAAAGAAAACACAAATAAACAACATTGAGGTTAAAGAGAGGGCATGACCACGAGATTATAATACCCCACATTTGAAAACCACATGAAAAGGACACTTTTCCAGGAAAACATTTATTAGCAAAATTGGCCCAGGAAGAAAGAAATATCTGAACAGACCAACAACCAAAAAAGAAAATAAAATGTTAAAGACCTACCTCCAAAGGCATCTGGAAGTTACGTATCTGCAACACACAGACACACACACAAGACACAACTATATTTGGGGCGCCTGAGGGGCTCAGTCAGTGAAGCATCTGGCTTCCGCTCAGGTCATGATCTCGCAATTCGTGGGTTCGAGCCCCGCGTCGGGCCCTGTGCTGACAGCTCAGAGCCTGGAACCTGCTTCCCGTTCTGTGTCTCCCTCTCTCTCTGACCCTCCCCTGCTCATGCTCTCTCTCTCTGTCTCTCAAAAATAAATAAATAAATAAATAAATAAGAAATAAAAAAACAAAACCACCAAAAAAAAAAAAAAGAAGAAGAAGAAGAAAGAGTTCAAAAGGGCAGCAGCCCACAGACTTCCTCCATGTTTGTGTGGACGAAGCAAAACACACGTTTCCGGGACGCGTGACAGACTCCCTACAGCAGTGAGAAGACACCCAGCAGCAATGGACGACCTCAACCGTCTGTCCCAGAAGGAAGAACATGTTTCCACGTGGCTGCCGGTGTTACAAGAGCCATGTGCCCTCACGTTAAAAAGGAAGCTACGTGCCACCGGTCTGGTGAGCAGAGAATCCGGGAGTTCAATAACATCAGGGCTAAGAGGCTGGGGGGCAGTGCACCCGGGCCCCGCACAGGGAAGGCTGTCCAGGCTCCAGAGCCCCTATGGACTGGCTCATTAGCGACTGTAAAGTTGGAAACTGTGCACGTGATCACAGCTAGCAACTCGCCTCCTATGTTTTTATCTGAAAAAGAAAAAAAGCCTATGGGCGTCCCAGAAGATGGATACAAAGATGTTCATTCTAACATTCAAAAAATAAAAGCCAACAACAGCTTGCTGTTTAAATGGCCACCCACGGGCCGGGCGGGTGGGTGAGCAGCCAGGGAGGTGTTAAAGTGACAGCGTATTAAATAACAGTAAATACAGAACACGCGAGAGCCACGTAAATCAACCTGGTTCGATTCAGAAAGACTGCTGGGTGAGAAAAGCAAGACGCAGAGTCATGCGTCCAGCGTGATGCTATTTTTACGAGACACAAACAGTGTTCTATAGCTCCAGCTACTACGTGTGTGTGAAAGTATTTTATTTATTTATTTATTTATTTTTTTAATGTTTCTTTTTGAGAGAAAGAGACAGAGCATGAGCAGGGCAGGGGCAGAGAGAGAGAGGGAGACACAGAATCTGAAGCAGGCTCCAGGCTCCGAGCTGTCAGCACAGAGCCTGACACAAGGCTTGAACTCACAAACTGAAAAGACACAGACTGCTCAACCAGGGACCACCCTAGCAACACCCCATCAGAAGCAGCCAGCTAAAATGCTTAACATTCCTAAGGTCAGGTCTAGAGATAGAAGCTATAGATAATCTCTTATTGCTTAAGGCTAGTTACACCCTCCGTGGCCCACTCTGTAACTGGTTATTTTCAAAGATACTCTAAATGTTGTGATTGGGTCCCGCCAAAAGTAACGAACACTCTGGACAATGTGTGTGGTTAGAGTTACTGCCAATGCTGTTACCCGATAATGATTGGGTCACTGTACCTGTGTCTCAATTTCCTGTAACTCCCCCTTCCCAAACCCATAAAAACCCTGCTCAGCCCTTGTTCGGGGCTCTCAGCATGGATCCGCTGCGCTGGTGAGGTCTGTGAGCCCGAGCTTAAGCCCGTAATAAAGCCCTTTGCTTTTGCATGCCTGACTCGGTCTCCCCGGCGGTCTCTGGTTTTGGGGACGATATTGTGATCTGGGCATAACAAAACCATGAGATTGTTATGCCCAGATTTTAATATCGCCCCCAAAAACCAGAGACTGCCAGGGAGACCGAGTCGCAAACGCAAAGGGCTTTATTACGGGTTTAGGCTCGCCGGGGCCTAAACTTGGGCTCCCAGACTTTACAGGCGTGGTGGATCCATGCTGAGAGCCAGCGAGCCCCGAACAAAGGAGGGGTAGGACTTTTATGAGTTTGGGAAGGGGGAGTTACAGGAAATTGTGACATAGGTACAGTGATCCAATTATTATTACACAATATTATTGACAGCAGGTTTATCCAATTACAGCATTTAGAGTGTTAACCAATTAGAGTAGACCCAGGACCCTCAGTAGGGTGTAACTAGCCTTAAGCAATAACTGATCCAGGCCTGCCCTTCGGAATGTTAAGGGTATTACAAGGGTGGTTCCTCTTGCCTCGGGCAATGTGTGCCCGCCTAATAGTTCTGGAGAGACTGACCTTTAGACCCAGTTTCGAGGGGAAACTTAAAGCCTGTCATGGCGTCTGCTAGGTTCAGACTCGTGTTCTTACAAGATCATGACCTGAACCAAAGTCAGAAGCCCAACCGACTGAGCCACCCAGGTGCCCCTGAAAATACTTTAAAACAACTACAAGGAGAGAGGCCTAGATGATGAAGTTGGTAGGACACTGAGGCATCGGTGAAGGGCAAGGGGAGGCCAGGAAAGGAGGGAGGTGGGTTAAAAGAAACATGAGTTTTATCTAGAGCACTTTAAATTTTTAAAAGGAGAAGGTGACTGTAATGTTCGTGTAGGGGTGCCATCGTACTGTCATTGGAGGCACACAAGCCAGCCATGTGCAGGGGAGCCCGTCCTGCATTTTATATGGAAATCCTACAAGGACAGGGTTCTAGGGGGCCCAGCCAGATCTCAGAGGGGTCTGGAGCCCCAGCAGGGAGCAGTGTGACCTCAGGCAGACATGGGGACCCCCAGGCTCGTCCTGATCCCCAGAGAGACCAAGAGCCACAAGGGTCAGCCGGGAAGGCAGCAAGCAGGGGCCAACACAGAGGTCACGAGACCTGACTCTTCCCTGTCTGCCTAGACCAGAGGCTAATGCTGTTCAGAGGAACAGAAAAGAGAGGCCTGGGTATATCCCCCCCACCCCCAGACTGAGCATTCCCTAAAGGCTGTTTAAAGTATCTCCAAGAACTATTTTAATTGTTCGGATGAAACGTGTATTCATTTACATGTATCACTGAGCTGCAAGTAAGTGCTTGGGAACAGCCGGTCAAATACAGACCAAAGACGTCCCATCTTCCGTGCTCCCCTGATCACAGCAGGGGGTGAGCCTCGGGGCCCTGCTCCCCCTTCTCCTGGTGAACTCCCCAGCGCTTTGCAATCTCTGTCCTCCCCGTGGCTCGCTGTCCCTGGCCCCACGACGGCTTGTCCTCCCGGCAGCGTGGCCTGTGCTCACATTCCACAGCCTGAATCACCACGCCACGCTCAAGGTTTATGGAAGCTTGGGGCCTCGTGAAGTTCAAAGTCTGCAACCAATGTAAAAGGCCCACTCAACCTGGCTTGGCAGCACACACAGGGGTAGAGAGCCTCAGGCTGGCCCACGCTTGGCCCTGCAGGCCCCAGCCCTGCGTCTGCCTCCTTGAACTTCCTGCTTCTGAAAAAGGACGTCAACAACCTCCATTCTGACCTTGGCCTGTACTTTCTGACTGATTACGTTCTTCCTTCCAGCTTATCTCTTCACTCAGACAACAGATCCTCCAGGCAAAGCATCCCGTGGTAGGAACAGAAAACTACCCCCTCAGGCATCACGAGCAGCTCTGAGCTAGCAGGACAGTGCTGGGTCTGACCTTCACTGCCCACCTGCACGTACCCACCCGCCTCGGTCCCACAGTTTGCTTGTATAAACCTGGGCGTGTTTTCGGCACTTTGGAGACAGTCTTGGAGCCGGAGTCCGCTGTGTTCCCGGCACCGGCCTCCCTGAAATCAATCCCTTGCTTGTTTCCCCACCATTTGTTTCTCTGTCTGGATTCTGTTCAGCGGTGAGTGCCTGAGCCTGGTCTGTTGGGGACCGTGCGCCCCCACTACTCTTCTCCCTGCTCGGATCTCCTTCCACCATGTACTGTGAACGGAGCCCACCATGCCGGGAATGTGCCTCCTCGGAGATACCTTCAGGCCTGTGAGCCTGGGGGCCCTACCCACTGCAGATTTGGGGTGTAGGAAAAAAATCCATGCCTCAGGGGAACACTGTGCGTCGCCTACCACACATCCTAGCAGTCACCTGACCCCAGTCTTGCTCTGTCTCTTTCACAAGGTGCAGACTGTCTCTCTGAGGAGTTCGGGGATCCCCACCCCCACCCCCACCCTGCAGAAAAACTAGTACTGCCTCTACTTACATGTTCTCACTTCAATCCGCCTCGTCTATAAACGGACTCCTTTTCTACTCTCTTTGAACTGGTTTTAACATCTGTCTGCTTGCTTCGCTGACAAACGAGTAGAAATAAAGCCTTTATCACTTCTCCATACTTGAACCTGAATGAGAATTAGGATTTCATGTTTTCCTGAAAATTATCTTAGACGAACCGAGCAAGGTTCTCACTGCTGCAGCTTACTGACTTTGGGACCTTCGGGACAGTGAACGTCTGCAAAAGGGGGCTGGGGGAACGGAGGGAGACCATACGAGCTCCTAAAAGCCGGGCTCTTGCGCAGCCGCGGCTCCGCCCTCGCGCTTCGTCGTGGCCCCGCCCTTCGCCGCGGCCCCGCCCCCAGGCCTTCCTCCGGCTACAAAGTTCCCGCCGCCCTAGGGCGAGCCCAGAGCCGGAGCTGGAAATCCTCGGGACTGGTGGGGCGGGACCGCGCTACCGCACAGTACCCCCAACTGGGCGGGGCGGGGGGCGGGCTCTGGCTTGCTATTGGCTAGCGATTGGAGGCGGGACCCAATCCAGAACTGCGATTGGTCGGCGCCCGGAGGCGGGGCCGCATCCAGGCCTGCGATTGGCCGGCGGGAGGCGGCGGCGGCGGCGGGTGCAGCGTGGTGATGGAGCCCGCGGGGCCTAGGACCCGGGCGGCTGCGCGACTTGGGGCGCACGCAACGCGGGAGGAGAAGCGGAAGCGCCGGCCTGTGCGACTGGAGCCGCGGAGGAGGTGGGCAGAGGTCCGGCGGGGGTCGCTCTTGGTGGTGCGGTGTCCGGGAAGCCTGTGGGTCCTTGCCCGGTAGACAGGGTGGTGATCTGCCGCCGTCGGCCGTGGGTCCTCGCGGAAGAGGCCGGCTGGTGTCACTCGTGTCCTTACTGGACAGGAAGAGGGTGGTGCCTGGAGTGGGGACATCTGCGCCGAGTCTTTAGGGAGCAGGTGGCGAATGGGAGGAAGGGTGTTCCAGTCGAGTGAACCTAGTAGGCAAAGTCTCAGAGGTACGGAAAGGATGGACATGCCCTTCGGAGCCCATGCTTGGTTCTTTGTTGGGACCTTTGCCCACCTGCGGGGGGGAGGTTAGGAGCCCCCTCTATGGCCTTGGAAACAGCATCCCTAGCTTTTGTTTTAAATCCAAAAGAAGGAGACCAGGGGTGTTTCAGACTGGACAGGGATGGAGAGCAAGTGGCTGCCAGCTGGTGGAACGATTTAATTTTTGGATAGGAATGTTGAATGGCTCACGCTCTGGTACAGACTGACAGGTGTTCTGACAGGTTCTGGTGCGGGGGTGTTGGGAGGGACAAGCTGAAGGGCTGAGAAATTATCAAGGGAGAGGGAAGAGCTCGGCCAGGGAACGAAATTTACAAGGGAGAATTTCCCAAGTACTTCCACTTTAATGAGACTGGAATGTCTCATCCCCTCCGCCCACCTGGTAGGTCTCAAGGCCCCCTAAGAAAGTTACAAAGAAGGGGCCATGGATGTTGGTAGATTTAGACAATTTCTGCTTTGAAGCTCACGAATGGCAGCTGTGGTGTCTTCTCAGGCTCTGATGATAATAATCGTTTTTAAAAGAAAGCTAATTTGAGGGCACCTGGGGGGCTCAGTCAGTTAAACGTCCAACTTCGGCTCAGGTCATGATCTCACGGTTGGTGAGATCGAGCCCCCCGTCAGGCTCTGTGCTGACAGCTCGGAGGCTGGGCCCTGGTTTGGAGTTTGTGTGTCTCCTTCTCTCTCTCCCCCTTGCCCGCTCACACTCTCTCAAAAATAAACATTAAAAAAAAAATAATAAATAATAAAGGAAAGCTAATTTGGATTTATCCAGGCTTTTCCAACTTCATGTACTGAAAGTGCTCTTTTCTCTACTAGAATCTTCCACGACAGCTGGGGAGTTAGTGTGGGGTCCACAGAACGTACCCACAGAAACGTGGACTGGGGAGAAAGCCTGGCCCTGCTCTCCGGGGCCCCGAAACTCTCTGGTTCCGTGAGGTTTCCTGGCCCATGGCTGTAGACGAGCCCATGGACTCCGTGAAGGGTGACTTTCGTCCTGCAGGGTGAAGCCTGGGTGGCCATTACAGAGGGTTAGGTGCTCTTCCTACGGCAGGAAGATCGGCGCCTACCAGGCTCTTTGTACATATTTCCATAGCTTGTATTCAGAACTGAAATCAGAGAATAGCACGGCCTCCCCCCACCTGCCTGGTTGGAGACTAGTCTGTGTGCTTCTGAGCGATCTTTTTCTTCACCCTTTTACTTAAAAAATTTTTTAAAAACTTCCTTTTTGCTCAGAATCGAGGAGGAACAAGAAGAAGCAGTTTTTCGTGAAGTGGTCAGTTTCACCCCAGATCCTCTCCCAGGTGAGAAGGACCGGGGCTCTGAACGCCGTGTCCAGCCCACCCCTGGGGCTTCGGGGCAGGCCCAGCCCTTCCGGGTCTCCGCCCTCTCTCGGTTATTGCCAAGGCGTCTCTGGTTATCCGCCGATTCCTCACTGTTTCCTTGTCTGACCAGCCAGATATTATGACAAGGACACCTCCAAGCCCATCAGTTTCTACTTGTCTTCGCTGGAGGAACTCCTGGCATGGACGCCCGACGTGGAGGACAGCTTCAACGTGGCCTGGGAGCCCCTCGCCTGTCGGCAGCCCCCCTTGAGCAGCCAGAGGCCCCGGACACTGTTGTGCCATGACATGATGGGCGGGTACCTGGATGACAGGTCCGGCCTCGCGAGGACGTTGCCTGGTGTTAAATTTGTTGCGTGTTTCCCCTCTGTGGTCGGGATGGAGGGGGCGGAAGGAGGGATGGTGTGGCAGAGACGGCCAGGAGCCAGGCCTCTGGACCAGACCGCCCTGACCGGGTGCGGAGCCCAGGCCTTGCGTGTTGTCTGTTAAGAGGACACAGGGCAGGTGAGAGGTCTCTCTTGCAGCTCTGCAACCATTTGCTTCCAAGGACCGCCTGCCATTGAGGTCTGGCAGGTGGGGCGGGCTCGGCAGCGAGTCCCCTCTGCGCCCATGCTGGGCCCGGAGCCCGTCCCTTCGGCTCGGAGTGTTAGGCTCTGCCCCTCTTGCAACCCAGGTCCCTTCCTCCAGACTGGCTGGCAGTGCGCTCAGGGGTCTTAAACATCTATAAAATACCCTTGGATAGGGCGAGATGGGAAGGCTTGAGTCAGAGCTGGCCGCCAAGGACAGGCAGAGGCCGGTGGGGACATCTCGGGTGCAGCGCAGGTGGCTATGAGCTTGGCCTTACGTGCAGGGAGACCATCCCGGAGGAACCGCTCAGGGAAGGGTGTGGGGGACGCCAGGGCCCGGAGCTCCTGCAGGAGCCCTTCCGCTTCTCCTTCCTTCCGCCTTGTCTTGGTTTGTGGAGGCTAAAAACACTCAGCCGTCGGGTCCAGGGGTGACTCCCGATCCAAGGACTGAGGCTCTCAGCGTCACTGAGCCCGTGGGGCCGCGCTCGTCTCTTTCCCCCGGGGTCCCCACGTCCCGGGTCCTGACCGCTCCGTGTCCCACCCAGGTTTATCCAGGGCTCAGCGGCGCCCAGCCCCTACTGCTTTTACCACTGGCAGCACATTGACATCTTCGTGTACTTCAGCCATCACCTGGTCACCATCCCCCCCGTGGGCTGGACCAACGCTGCCCATCGGCACGGGGTCTGTGTGCTGGGTAAGGTCCCAGGGCTCGCCGCCCACCCGGCCAGGCGCCCTAGAGAGGAACCGGCTAGGCCTTCGCTTCTGCGGGAGCAGAGCTTGTCACCTGGGGCTGCCTCGATAGGATGATAGGCGGACGCAGGGGTCCCTCATAATTGCTAGCGAGATGACGCAGCCCCGCGCAGCAGGCAGACAGATGGGCGTGGCTGTGCTTCTGCGACACCGCATTTGTGCGGGCGCCCGGGGGCTCCGTGGGTTGAGCTCTTGTCGGCTCAGGTCATCATCTCACGGTTTATGAGTTCCAGTCCCATGTCGGGCTCTGCATTGACAGCGTGGAACCCACTTGGGATTTTCTCTCTCTCTGTCCGCCCTCCCCACCCCTTTCAAAATAATTAAAGAAATTAAAAAAAACCCCAAACCCCCTGCATTTATAAAAATAGGTGGTGGTTGGATGTGGTCTGCAGGCCACACAGGTGGCTGGTCCCTTGGTGGAGTGAGGCTTCTGGAGCTTTCTTCACCTGCACCTGACACATTTATTGGCTTGTTTGGCACCAACTGCCGGGCCCTGCCCTCAGGGTGTTGGGTTCCCTGGATGTCTGGGGACAGCCGAGAATTTGGACCTCTGACAAGTTGCAGGCCAGCCTGATGGACTGTGGTGGGAACCGCGCTCTGCCAGCTGCGGGGCGGGGCCCGCTGACCTCGTCCCTCTGTGTCCTGGCAGGGACTTTCATCGCCGAGTGGAAGGAAGGCGGGCAGCTCTGTGAGGCCTTTCTGGCCGGGGACGAGCGCTCCTACCAGGCGGTGGCCGACCAGCTTGTCCGGATCGCCCACTTTTTCCGTTTCGATGGCTGGCTGATGAACATCGAGAGCTCGCTGAGTGTGAGCGTGACCTTCTGGGTACTTGCCCTGCCCTCGGCCACTTCCCTGGGCCCCGAGGGGGCTGTCACGGCAGCTGGAACGGCTGTGCGGTCCCAGACAGGACCTTTTCTGGCACCGCGTCCGGGAACCTTGGTCGGCCCGGCTCTGTGTTCAGCTCCGTGGAGGAGACCCCTTTCCTCCTCCGTCCGCTTCTCCCGGGCTCTGTGCCCGGCTTCCCTTCCCGCCACCCTCCCCTTTGTGGCATTTTTCTCTTGGTGACTGTGCCTCTGTCCTTCCTGCCTCAGAAAAGAAGGAGACTTGGAGGACATGTGGGTGGACCCCCCCTTCGGGGGCTGTGGGGTGGAGGGGCTCCTGGACCGTGGCCTCTTTGGCGTGTCGGACACCACTGGGCCTCAGCGAGGGTCTTCTCTTCTTCCCTCTCCAGGTGGCCGCGGTGGGGAACGTTCCCCGCTTCCTCCAGTACCTGAGCGCGCGGCTGCACCAGCAGGTCCCAGGGGGCTTGTTGCTCTGGTACGACAGCGTGGTGAGCAGCGGGCAGGTCAAGTGGCAGGACGAACTCAATGAGCAGAACCGGTGAGCCGGGCGGCCCCCTGGGGGGAGGGGCCCCCGGCAGGTGCAGCGCGTCTCCCGGGGGCGTGGTGCGCGCAGCCGCCTTGGGTAGGACGGGAGGGGGCGGGGCGGGGCGATGGAAGGCCCGCCAGCTCTGTCCCGAGGGTCTCTGCTCCTTGGGGCAGCCTCTGGCCCAGGTCTGTGGGTTGAGTGGAGGCCATCCTTGGAAGGGGAGGGAGGGGGAGCGCGGGCGGCCCCCTGCCTCCGGGTCCCGGCCTCACAGCCGGTCCTCGTCAACCCCAGGGTCTTCTTCGACTCCTGTGACGGCTTCTTCACCAACTACAACTGGCGGGAAGAGCATCTGGAGCGGATGCTGGTGCACGCGGGCGAGCGCCGGGCCGACGTGTACGTGGGAGTGGACGTGTTCGCCCGCGGCAACGTGGTCGGAGGCCAGTTCGACACGCACAAGGTGGGGGCTGGCCCTCGGGGCCGGGGTGCGGCGGGGGCAGGGGCCGGCGTGCCGTCCGCGGGCCTGGCTTTCTTGCGGACCGCCCATTCCCATGTGCACCCGAGGGAGCGAGAGGCGACCTTCTTCCCAGAGGGGGGTAACCGAGGACCGAGAAGCACGGGTGACCTGCCCCAGGGCCAGGCTGCGCCCTGAAATCCTAACGTCCGTCCCCTTCTTGGTCTGGCACTTTGGTTAGGTGTTGGTGGACAGACGCGCCACTCGGACCTCCGGCCCGTCTGTAGCTAGCTTTCCTTCTGTTTGGACTGCGTCCTCGGAAGGGCACCGGGTTAGCAGTTTAAACCGCTGGGTGGGCGGGGGGACCCTGGCAGTGAGCCCACGGTCTCCTTCCGGCAGCTCAGGGCTCAGGACCAGGCAGAGCAGCGGTTTGGGGGATCGCTGGCTTCGTGACTAGTGAGATATCTCTGGCCAGGCGAGTCGCGTAGGCTGTGAGGACGGAGAAGAGGGGGTTGCCGGGGCTGACGCACCTGGCTGGGATAGACAGGGAGTCGGCTTGTCTCCCGGGCTGTCATCCTGCCCCGTCCCCAGTGACAGGGGGGTGCTCTTGCTCATTAGTTAAGTTTGAAGTGAATAAATTAATCCAGTAATCTAGGACCCTGTCCACCCGCTGTGAATCTGATAACGTGGTGACAAGACAGCCAGGGAGAGGCAGCAGTAGGCCCCCCACTCCCCTGCAGCCGCCCACAGGCCAGAGCCTTCCTTCCTGGTGCTGCTGCAGCGCCCTCTGCTGGTGGGCCGAGGAGCGACAGGGGACGCGAGTTAGGAGCGCGATCCGCCCTGTCCTCCGGGGCTGGGAGGGAGGCGTCTGAGCCCCTCACTGAGCAGGGGCCTCCCCTGACTGCTGTCTCCCTAGTCGCTGGAGCTGATCCGGAAGCACGGGTTCTCGGCCGCTCTCTTTGCACCTGGCTGGGTGTACGAGTGTCTGGAGAAGAGGGATTTCTTCCAGAACCAGGACAAGTGAGTCCTGTTGGGCGGCTCAGGGGCTCAGGGATGGCCGCGTGGGGGGCCTCCAGGAATTTCGAGGGCGTCTCCAGGTAGCTCAGGCCTTGCTCTCCACTGACCTTTCCGGGGCCCCCAGGGCAGGGTGAGAGGCTCAGCTGCCTCGGCGGCTTCCAGGTGGGAGGGCCCGGCGCCCCGTCAAGGGTGGGGGATGGAAGTGGGGTCCCTTCCGCGGACCTGCGTCTTCCCCATGCGCCGCAGGGCTACCGTGCTCACTCTGGGAGGGCGTGGGGGTCGCTGGACCGCGGAGAGTGAGTCGGGGCTCCCTGTGCGTGTCTCCTACAGGTTCTGGGGTTTGCTGGGGCGCTACCTGCCCACACACAGCATCTGTTCTCTGCCTTTTGTCACTTCCTTCTGCCTGGGCCTGGGGACCCGGAGAGTGTGCTACGGCCAGGTGCGTGGCTCCCGGCTGGGCCAGGTCACGGCACACCGGCGGCCTCCTCTCTTCGCCTTTGGGGTCCGCTGGGGGAGGTGGGGGGCTCGGGCGGGGGAGGGATGGGGTACTGTGCTTGCCAGTCACTCCGGGCACATGGCGCGGCCTCGCCCTGCAGGAGGAGGCCGTGGGGCCCTGGTACCACCCGAGCGCCCAGGAGATCCAGCCCCTGTTCTCGGAGCACAGGCTGGAAGGGGACGGGCAGGGCTGGGTGAAGACGCACGGCTGCCTGGCGGACGCCTGGAACGGGGGCAGCTCCCTGCTCATCCGCGGGGCGATCCCGCCCGAGGTCGGGCACGTGGCTGTGAGGTGGGTGAGCGGGGTCGTCCGCCCCCCCCCACCCCTGTCGGTCACTAAGCCGGGCGGCTGGGTGGCAGCAGCTGGAATGAGGGCCGGCAGAACCGGGTGGTTTCTGCTGCGGGGAAAAGCCTGGACCTGGCCCCACGGAGCGGCTCCCACCCCCTCTCTCCCGGCCTCCACCCTGCTTTCTGTTCCTGAGTCCGACTGCTTCTCATGCCTGTAGAGTTGCAGAACCGAGATCCGGGGAGGGGGTGGAGGGGAGGGGGGGAGGGCCGTCCCAGCCTCAGGCGGGTCCGGAGCGCGCCCTGTGCTGCCACCCCAGCTCCTGCAGGGAGCCCTCGTTGGCCCCCCCACAGGCTGTTCTCCCTGCACGTCCCGGTGCCCCCCAAAGTGTTCCTGTCCATGGTGTATAAGCTGGAAGGGCCGTCGGATGTCGAGGTGGCGCTGGAGCTCACCACAGGGGACGCGGGCAGCTGTCACATCAGTGACATCTCGACGTTGAGCGGTGAGGGGACAAGGTTGGCCTCTGTCTCTTGAAGGCATCCTCTCGGGGGGACACCTCAGGGAAGGGGAGTCTAGAAGGTGCACCGGGGTCGGGGAAGCCGGGGTGGGCGGAGGTGGGCGCTTCCCACCTCTGCTGTGGTCCAGGCCCGGACAGGGAGAGTCCCCTGTTAGCCAGAGCCCGTGGCCCACGGCCCCCCCGGGCGGCAGAGCGCGCCATGCGGGATGGGGTCTCTGTTCCCACCGAGGCTTGGGCATCAGGCCACCTACCAGTCGTGGCACCTTGAGGGAGGATGTCCGTGAGGAGTGGGGGCTCTTTACCCTCTTCTTTTCCCTGAGGCCTCAGCCCATTTTGGCAGGCCCTGGGCCCCTCGTGCCACCAGGGAGCCTTCTGGCCTCCAGGGCCCCCCTGTTCGGTGGACGCCTCCCTGTGTCCTTTCCTTTGGACACCCCTCATTCTCATGTCCTGGGTCTCCTCCCGCAGCAGAAACGAGCTCAAGGCACAGCCCCCGCCCCCTCCGGGTGCCCCCCACCAAGCTGGCCAGATGGGTGGGCCACTGCGGCCAGCCACTCAGCGGGGGCTGGGTCCAGCGGTGAGTGCCTCTGGCGGGGGATGGCCAGATGGTGGTGGGGGGGCCGAGGAGCCCCAGAACTGGAGGGGTCCCAGGACGCAACTGGTAAGTGCCACGCGGCTGGGGTTTCTCACTGACCACAGGGCGTGCTGGGGAGACGGGCCAGCCTTGAAGGCGCCGAGCCGAGGTGGCTCCTGGTGACCAGCTTCCACTTTCCCTCCCTCCCCCCGCCCCAGCTGCTACGAGGTGAACCTTCGGGGCTGCATCCTGCAGGACCTCCTGGTTAGCTTCTCACGGCGTCCTGGCAGCCAGGAGCAGGAGACCTTTGCCTGCCGCCTAGGGGAGCTCCAGGTGACGTGTGCGCCCCGCCTGTGCCGTCTGCTCGCGGGCCGCAGGGGCGAGGGTGCCAGTGGGTGGGAGCGCACAGGGGCAGGCACGGCCCCTGGGGACTGAGCCTTCTCCCTCCCGCCAGGTGGTGGATGCCAACAGCCTGCTCAGCCCTCTGCCCCGGGTGCAGGGTGTCACCGTCTCCCGCGTGCGCTGGCAGCGGGGCACTGCTGAGGAGGGGGAGGAGCCCCCGGCCCGGCTCCGGCTCAGCTGTACCCTGCACTGGTCCTACCCCCTGTCTCAGGTCCGATGCTTCCGGACCCACTGCTGCAGAGCGACCGGCTCTCCTGCGGGGGGGCCTCCGGGGCTGGAGAAGTCCGAGCTCCTGGGCCTGGCGTTCGCCAACCAGTACCGCGTGGTGGACCTGGCGGTGGCTGCCACGGGGCCTGGTACGGACGGCCGAGTGGAGTTCCTGGTGGAGCCCGTCCCCAAGGAGGGCTTTCTGGTGCCGCAGGCCGAGTGGGGCAGGGCGGTCCTGCTCTACTCCGGACCCCACACCTGAGTGAGCATTAAAGCAGGATCCTCCCCATCTCCAGGCTATGGCTGCTTCGTGCCAGGACCACAGGCCCCCGGGGGGGCTGCAGGGGACGTTGGCAATAGGAACCCTGAGTGGTCCGTTTGCCTGGTGGACGATTTCCCGGGATGGAAGAGCTCTGTCTCATCCGGTTTGTCGCATCAGCTCCCAGGTGCAGGGACAGGATTGGGAAAGTCAGTCCCATCCGCACCACGGAGGTGACTTCCTAATGGGCTGAGAGAGCATAGGCTCACCAGGCAGGTGCTCCCTGAGCAGCCCGGAGGCGATTCCCAGGGTGAGGACGGAGGGCCGAGGAGGAAGTGGGGGCGGGGGGGCGGGGGGAGCTTCCCCTGTGCACCGAGAGCCCCAGGCCAGGCTGGTGCCAGGTTGTATCTACCCCAGGCCAGGTGGGCTGCCCCCGTCCAGACCATCTCACGTTGTGGCATCTCGGGCCCTGTGTCCTGGTGCGTCTCTCCCGGGTGGTTGGTCTTGGCGAAGCTGGCACGGAGGCAGTCTGTGTGCCTTGGGCAGCCAGAGGCCCTGAGGGAGGCCCGGGAAGGCCCTCGGCCTGCAGCCTGGCCCCAGCCGTGCCGTGGGCGCTCTGGCCGCCCTGGTCCATCACATCCTCCTGCCTTGGCCTCTGCCACGGTGGGCGGGGCTAAGGGAGCTGAGAAGCATTGGCACAGGCACTTTGAGGATGCTCTTCACTGGGCCCCTTCCTCTCTTGCCTCCTTCTCTGTCTTCTAACACTTTCCTTTGGCCATCGGCTCTGCGTGGGGAGGAGATGAGGGGTGAGGGAGCCGAGATGGCTCCTCCGGGCTCACAGCTCCCCTGCCGAGCCCTAGGCCGCTGAGCTGACTTCCTGGGGGCGGGCTCTCCCCCTGCGTCCACGGGTCATCTGCCTCTTGCCCAGCTGCTCTCTGGGGCCTGCGCAGTGTCATTCTCCGGGTCTCTCCCCCGGGTTGCATCGGGCCAACGACGGGGGTTCCTTCCCACTTCTCTGCCCTCCACCTGTGCTATGAGAGGTGGAGCGGTGCTAAGGGCCAAGCCAGTCCCAGCCAGGGGGTCACACCTAAGATGGCCTGGAGTCCAAGCCCGCGGTCCTGGGACTTGGGTTTGCGCTGTAGGGAGGGGACAGGCCACCAGGTGGCCGTGCAGCCACACCGCCTCAGCCTGGGATGCGGAGAGGTGGCAGGTGGTGGCCTCGGTAGACCCGGCCAGCAGGACAGCAGGGGGGTCTCCTTCCAGGGCTGACGTTTGCCTCCGTCAGCCCCCTCCCTGCCTTCCGGGGTGCCCACGTGCCCTTTGCCAGGGAGACGGAGACACGTGTTGTTCCCCGAGACCCGCCCTCGCCAGCTCCGTGCCCGGTGGGGAGTGGGTTTGCCTGGCTGAGCGGGGAGGGTTCACGCGGAACGGTGGTGCCGCCGCTGACCCAGGGCCCCCGCGTGCCCCCGTGAGTCGGGACGGTTCAGAGTGGCAGGAAGGCCCCGAGCGTCTGCCGCTTGCAGCTGCCGTCACGATCTCGGTGCGGACGGTTCCCTGGAGCGCTTTGAGCCTCTCTTGTCTGGTGCCCGGGAAGCAGGGTGCGGGCTCCTGGCCTTGCTTCCCGCGTCCCCAGAGGCGGGCGTCCCCGGGGGCTGGGTGGCCCAGTGCTGTAACGTCCCTCTTCACTCACGAAGCCTGTTTGCTTTTCTATGTGCCGGTTCCCCCAGTATTTCATGCGACAAGGAGGGACAATTTACAGTGGCCATTCCCTTCTCACAGGCGGGTGGGCAGGTGGTCAGGAGCGCGGGGGTTAGCAGAGCGTGGCGCGCGGCGGGACCCCGCAACCCCAGCTCCCGGGAGCTCCGTCCCTGTCCTGCAGAGAGCAGAGGCAGGAAAATTCATGTTAGCATTTCAGCCTGTGCCTGTGGCGATGTAATCGTTCTCAAATAAATTCTGTGACGGGAAACAGGAAGAATTCAACTTGGTGAGGTCTGTGGTGGGTAGTGCGACCTTGGTTTCCGACTCGGGCCCAGCCCCCCTGGTCCAAGGCTTCTAAGCTTTGATTTGACCTGTGCCTTCCTTCCCAGTTCTCCCTTTTCCGGTTGGGGGTGGTAGTGGTGGTGATGATGGCGGCTGCCCCACCCCCACCCCAGCCTTCCAGGGGTGGGACCCGCCCTGGAGCACTGGACCTATCACACCGGCAGAGCCCGGACTGTTGGGATCTGAGGGCCCTCCTCCCACTGACACCCCCAGCCCTGTACCCTCTCCTGCTTGCGCTTGGCTGGCCACAGCTGCTGGGCAGCGCCTGTGCGGAGCAACCCCTGCTCCCTGGGAAGGGGCCACAGTGGCGGTCCCCTCTCCCCTGAAACATGCTCCTAACTTTGCAAGCATGACTACAGCTGCAGGGCCAAGGCCAAGGGAGTACGCGTGAGCCCTCCCCCAAGTATGTTCTGTGTCAAGTCGGAAAAGGAGTCCTGAGGACTTGGGCCCTGGGATCCCTGGCCCAGAAAGGTGTTTGGACTCCCCTCTAGGGACTCAGGGCACCGCCCGGCCCTCCACCTTCTGGGCTCCAGCTGGGAGCTGCCAAATCAAAAGCATATTCTTGGGTTTAAGAAAGAAATCTTTATTAATAATCTTAATAATAATACTGTTGATTTGAATGGTCACACCTCGGAAGCATACAGAATGGTAAGAAAGGAAGCCTGGGCCTCGGCTGCAGTCCTAGGGGGCTGGGAGCTGCATGTGGCAGGGAGACCAAGCTGAGCCTGGAGTCTAGAGGCCCGCAGACCTCACTTTTGGGGGCTCCTTCCAGGAAGCGGCTGGCCCCCAAGAGGCCTCTGCTGCCCCCTGTGGCTGCTAGCCGTCACTGCAGGCGGCCTGGGATGCAGGGAACTTGTTAAAAATCAAAACAAAACAAAATGGGGAGGGAGTACTCAAAACTAAGGGAGATGAAAGAACGTATCCATATTGGCTCTGAATCTCCTCCCTCCATTTAGCCCCCAGAAAATGTGTTCCTCTTTGATGCTGGATGCCAAGCTAGCTAAAACCCGACATCAACCCCCCCCCCCACCTGGGGCAGGGGATGGGTGGGCACAGAAGGCAGGTGTCCCCTGGAAGCAGGTCTCGAGGTACAGAGTGAACTGGGCTGCGTGTGTCAACAGCTGGCCACACACACACACACACACACACAGACGCACTGGTCTGCACGCCTCTGGCTGCTGTGAGTGGGGGGAGCTGGGGACAGAGCTGGCCCCAGGACCGCTGATGGGTTCATGTGGGAAGTGGGGGGCAGCCCTGTCCCTCTCCTTGACGTGAGGAAACGTGCAGTGACAGGACACAGGGGGACGGTGGCAAACACACCCCCAGGGGCCTCTGGAGCCTCAGACGCCTGGGCAGAGTGGGCGGATGTCCCCCTTGGGCCTGCTTTCCTCCAAGTCCCTGGGGGCCAGGGCAAAGGGGCAAGTCCTCCCCAGATTCCAATCCAGGCCTTGGTCCTCCCAGGCGCTGGTCAGAGGTCTGGGTCATTGTCCTCAGGGCCTGCCCACCCCAGCCTCGTCACGGCACCAAAGGCCAGGGGCCCCTCCGCTGCTTACCATGGTTCCGATGCTGTAGGTCGCCGGGGGGCCGATGGTGTGGTGGTAGGGGTCAGTGGCCGCATAGACTCTGCCGTAACTGGGGAGACGAGCACAGGGAGGGAGGTGTGGGGGGCGGTGGGGGGCAGGTGCGGGCTGGCAGCAGACCCCACCTCCTCCAGTGTGGTCCCATCGGTCAGGCCCCGCCCTCCTGGCCGTCCTTCCTGCCTATTGAGAAGGAAGCGCCCGGAACCCAGTCTGTCCTACCAGGGCCTCGTGGAAGGAACACGGAGTCCTCACGGAGCCGGGGCGGAGGGGAAAGAAACCTCGACCCCCAGGAAGAACACAGGCAGAGTGCTCAGAGCGGGAAGGCTCAGAACTGGGAGGGAGGACATGGGGGACGTGGCCCCGTGGCCCCTGATGGCCTTCCGCTCAACTTAATTCTGTGCGTGAAATGCCAGCTTCTTGTAGGACAGGGCTGGGCCGAAGGGCCTGCAGTGCACCGGACAAAACCCACATGTGAGATGCAGTGAGAAGGTTTGAGGGACGTGTGGGTCCCAGGGTGCTGTCGGGAGGGTCAGGGGGTCCCCAGGCCAGAACCCACCACGTGCATGCCAGGCACGGGGGCTCCCACACTCCTCAAGCAGGAACTCTGGGGCCAACAGGCCAAGTGCCCTAGTACCAGGCTAGGCCACCCCTGTGGGACCTGCCCCGAAACACAGAGCCACCCCACCCCCCAGCCCCTGGGCATGCTTGCCACCGGGCAGAGGGCTGGCTGCTCTCAGACGGCCACACTGCCCGCCTGGTGTCACCACAGCCCCTGGGAGGTGGGCACACTGCTGCCTTTCCTTCTCTGGGCTAAAGGGTCTCAGATCTGGAAGCCATGAGAAGGATCAGAGGCCTGCCTGAGGGCAGAGGCATAGCCTCCTAACTACCCTTTTCACTCCGGGGCCTCCAGAGCTCAGGGAGGGGCCAGGCCTCCGGGGTTGGGAGTCAGAGGAGAATGCGGGGTTCCATGGTCTCCCCGTCGTGCTAGCAGGATGGGACTAAAGAAATTGGGGGGCCTAGCTGGCTCAGGGGTCTCAGACCGGCTCTCCTCTGTCCAGATTCTGTGCCACCGGGGGAAGGCTGCCCCAGGCCCAGGAAGTGGCTAAGTCTTCCCATCCGAGCCCAGCCTACGGGGACCTGCTCCCCTACGGTCTGTCTGCACCCCGATCCCGCCCGGCCATACCTGTCGCTATAGGCTGCCGCCGCCGCTGCAGGCTGCGCGTATCTGTAGGCTGCGTAGCCCCCCTGCAGGGCAAGGGGGAGGGAGAGACAGCACAGGGACTTAGCGGGGCAGACACAGCCTCTCAACCTTCACCTTTCAGCCAGGTGAGGACGGGCTGGTGCAGGCCTGCTCACTCCTTCCCCATTCAACACACTGGTGGGTACCAATTATGTGTCCGGCCATGTTGCCACCTGTTAAATGCCCACAGACCTGCCAGTGGCCCAGTGAGCCCCTGACTTTGATGCCCTTGGGGGACTGGGTGCCATCCTGGACACTGGGAAAGGTCAAGGGTGAAAACTCCGATCACGTCCCGGCCCCGGCACGAAGGGACTGTTGGACGAGGTCCCGCGCTGGGCCGGGCATGGGTGTGGGTGGGGTTGTTAGCTGGGTCTCTGGGCTGGAGGTGGCAGCAGGGGCGGCCCCGTGAAGGGAGAGAGAAGCCACAGGAGCCCAGCAGGGGGTCCGCCCTGGAGCCCCTGCCCCCTGGTCTCTCGCTGGGCCTCTGTACGGGACATGGGGTACCTCGCTCAGTGACCCCGATGCAGTTAGGGATACGGGAGGGTCACCCCTGCCCCCACCACCCAACGCCCTGGGGGCTGGAGAAGCCGTGAGCACAGATAGTCCAGGCTCCGCTATGAAGGGTCCCCAGAGACCCAGAACCCTGGCCCTCCCACCCTCCTGGGCTCCCAGGATGCAATGGGATGGGGTGAGGGAGGGAAGACCCTGGAAATCAGCTGAAGGCCTGGACAACCCCCTCCCCACGGGGCCGCACTTACATAAATCTCAGCACCATAAAAGCCGTCCTGATACACGACCCTGGAAGCAAACGGACAAGAGAGTGGTGGGCAGGCCGGCTCCGGCGCCTGCTGAGGAGGGAGGGGGCAGGGTGCCAGCCCTGCCCGTGGGACTGGCATTTTAACAAGCCTTTGCTCCAGTGCCCTGTTTTGGTATAACAATAGAGTAACACCCTTGCTGGTCAGCTCCTCTCTCCCACAAAGCCAGGGGCCCCGCGGCCCCTGTCACTTACCCTCCCCCCACCCCAGCCCAGGCAGCTGTCCCCCCTTGCGGGCAGAGGTCGCTGGGCCCAGGGAGGGCTTCGAGCAGGCTCTCGCTGAGCTCAAGGGCCATTCACCATCCCATTAAATCCGCTGGCAAGGTGCTGGGGCTCTGAATGTCCCCCAAAGGCCAGTGACCCTTGGTGCCCACGGCAGGGTAGGGTGGGGGTACTGATACGGAGGTGACTTCAGTGGGGTACCCCCCAACTTCCCGTAGTCCTGGAAAGGCTGCTGAGCCCCTCCAGCTGCCCAGGGCCTCCCTCCCCATCCCTCCAGGGCCTCCCCCCATGCCTCCCTCCCAGTGCCTCCCCAGGTACTCATGCTCCATAAGTTGGGATGGGGGGTGGGGGCGGCGCAGCCCGAAACGTATTATACACAGCCCGGCCCCAACCCCGTAGGTGCGCACCCCGGTAGGCTACGGCCGTGCCCGTGGTGGGGTAGGGGAACCCCCTCACTGCAGGAAAGGGGTCCAGAGAAGAGGCGGTGAGAGGGAAGACCCCAGGAGCCTGAGGCCAGGCCAGCACTGCCCTCCCCGCGCCCCCCCGCCCCGCCCACCGCACGACCACACCCCCGCCTGCCCACACCCCCTCCGGCTGGCTCCGCCCTTCACACCCAGAATGACTTTGGCAGCCTGTACCTGCATAGAATTCAGGCCCATAGACTGCGCCCACCACGGGATTCAGCTTCCAGCCTGGGAGAGAAGCAGAGAAACCCAGTTACCATTTCCCGAATTCTCTCCCGTGGCACACTACCCTGGGGTCCTCCCACGTAAGGCGTGGCCTCTGCAGACCTGCCAGCAGGACCACCTCCCTCTGTGGTCAGAGTTGGGAGAGGAGACCCCTGGCCCCTCTGGGGAGCCTGCAGCCTCACTGGCTCTGGCCTTATGCTCCCTCGATAACAGGGACCAAGTCTCTCCAGACCCCTGTGCCTGGGTGTCTTTCTGATTCTTTTCAAGTTGCTGCCCTCCCAGGCCTGCCCCTGGCCTGCCCTGCCCTGGGGCACCAGCTCCAGCAGCCTGGAGTCTGCAGTCTCCGCAGGAGGGACTCAGGAAGGGAAAGAACAGTCCTGTAAATGTCTGCAGGCCCACAGCTGGGGCCAGGGGTCCTGCACACACAGGATGGAGCCCACTCATGGGAGCGTGGACTCCAGTGGGGGCCAGACTGCCTTCCAGGAGGGCTGGAGGCTGCCGTGAGGGGCCTGGCTTCTGCCACAGCCTCCTGCCACGTCCCGTCCCAAAGCCTCTGTCCTGGGGTGGAGCCTCCGAGCGGCCCCCTGGGCCCTGCCGCAGTGCTGCAAAGGCCCCCCCCCCCCCACGGTGCTGGGGCTGCAGGAGTCTGAGCGAGCTCAGGGACGGGCACACGTGTCCGCTGGGGCCCAGACACTCGCTCGATGGGCGTCCTCGGCCTGGGCTTCATCAGAAGAAACCAGACGATTTCTTCCCATGCACCCTAGGCAGGGCCAAGGCTTGGACCAAGAGAGTAGTAATAAGGAGACCAAATTGGGAACGTTTAGGGCCCCCTCCTGCCCCCCACCCCGCCGCTCTTGCTCCCAAGCCCAGGAGCTCACCCATCCCGTGCAGGGCGGTGGATGGACCTCTCCCATGAGGACCCTCTAGAGGCCAGCAGAGGGTGGCTCCTTGGGTCATCCCCAGCCCAAGCCCGAGAGACCCCTGCCCCCCAGGTGTGCAAGCCCTCGAGGGCAGAGCCCACCGCTCCCCACGGCGGGTGCTCCCCGTGGCAGAGCCCAGGAAGGGGCCCATTTCGTAGGGTTCCCTTAACGTGCAATGTCCGGAGCAGATGGGCCCAGAGAGAGCCGCCTGGGGGTTGGCCGGGGGCTGGGGGCAGGGCCAGGGCCCTGAAGGCTGCTTCATGCCGAGGGGACCACGGAATGTTCTGGAATGGGACACCGGCTGCAAGACCTCGTGAGTGGACGGGAGCCGTGGGGCTGCGCGCGTCACACGGGTGTGCGATGCGAACCGTACCTCATCCGAGAGAACCACGGACGGAGCCACACAGGGAGAGCGGAAACACCGTGGGGGGCGGGGCAGATGGGCCCAGCTTGCTCCCCGCCAGAGCTTTCCTGCCCCTCGAGCTGCGGGACCCCCACCCCGCCTCGGTCGCTGCCCTGCTGCTGTGCACCTGCTCCCCGAAGCGCCCAGACGCAGGGTCTCTGTGATGCGGGCGCGCTGAGCACCATCCGCGTGCCAGGCTCTGTCCGAGGTGCTGGGGACCAGCCGCCAACGAGCCAGACGAGCCGCCCTTCCCCTCACAGGCGCCGGCAAATCAGCAGGGACGACGTAGAAAGGCTCAGGTGTCCATCCATACCGGGAACGAAAATACAGCTGGGGAAGGGGAGAGACGGGGGGCGGGGAGGGAGACGGAGGGGTGCGGGGTGGCTTAGTCACAGTCAAGGAAGGGCTCCTGAGAGACAGCCGCGTCTTGAAGGGAATGAGAGAGCACGTCAGGCAGGTGTCCGGGGACTGGCGGTCGGGTGAGAACCACACGCCCCAGGCCGGCGAGGCAGGTGCACCCCAGCCCGGTTCAGGCTGCCCCTGGCGTGTGGGCCCGGTTCCCCCCACCCACCCCCTGCCTGGACCCACCCCGGCCCCTTGTCTGTGAGGCCTCCCCCGGGGGTGCAGAGGGGAGCATTCTCTGCCTGGGACCCTCTGGCTCTCACAGGAGGCCGCCTGCCGTCTGCCCTGGGCCCCTGGCACGCGCTTTCCTGCCGGGTGTCTGGCAGGGGCTGGGGGCACCGGGGCTGCAGGCGTGGGCCTCCCCCTCTCTGGGACGAGGCAGCGGTGGCCCCATCGACTGCAGAGAAGCTCGTGTTGGGGCAGGACTGGGGGTGGGGGCCGCCCGGGCAGCAGCGGGGCTCGGACCAGGTAAGTGTGAAGCTTCCAAAAGGGTACAGTCAGACCCTCACACCTGTCGGGCGCACCCTCTGGCCCAGCTGAGCGGGCCGGAGCAGAGGCTGGAAGAGGGTCCTCTTCCGGGACGTGCAGCCTGGTGGAGCTCGCAGGGGGCTCCGGGGCTGGCCGGGAAGGCCTTTGTCCAATGAGGAGCAAGGAAGGGCCGCGGGGCGGAGCGCACGAGCCAGGGTCAGGGCCACGGCCACCGGACTGCCCCACCCACCACGCGTCAGCACCGACCTCAAGCCAGAACACCCACCGAGGCCACAGGACCCTCCTTCTCCACGGTCCCTGGGCACGGGGGACGTGCGGAACCTTCCTCGCTGAGCCCCCGGGTCCCCATCCGCACTGCCCAGCCCCGGGTCAGCCCCGTGCCCTCTCGCCCTGGCCTGCAGCCTCCGTGTCCTTCCCGGACTCACCTACCTTAGCTGCAGACCCGATCACGGCACGGGCCCGCTCAAGGCCATTCACGGTCCCCTTCTGCCTACTGAGAAGAGTCCAAATTTCTCAGCCAAGACCCAACACCCCCTGCGGCCACCCCCTCCCCTGCCCGCCCCGCACCAGGCAGCCCGGGGAGCTGGCCTGAACGCACTGGCCTCTGTGTCTCTCCATATAAACTGCCGCCTCCCTTCGGGATGGTTGAGATTCACCGCTGACGCCGCGGCAGAGCCCAGGGGCCATGAGTCTCCTCCCCACATCACCCCCTCAGACCTTCCTTCCTTCCAGACCTGTGCCGCCCACGGCAGCGCCACCGGCCACACGTGGCTGCCGGGCATGTGAAATGTGGCTGGTCCCACGTGCCCCGCACCGCGAGTGAGATATACAGAGTGGACGTCAAAGATGGAGCACGAGAGAAGAATGCCAACTACTTCGGTCACGTTTACACCGAGGAGATATCACAACAAACAGGTTCTGGACCAGGTGAGAAACACTAGGTCACTGAAGTGGGTTTCATCTGTTTCTTTGCAAACTTCGGTAAACGCGGCTCCTAGAAAACTCAGCCCTCAGGGTGGGCAAACTTTTCTAGCAAATACTTGGCGCTTTGTGGGCCATATGGTCCGTGTTGCAACTGTCCCGCTCGGCCGCAGAGGGCATGTAAACCAGTGAGCGCGGCCGTGTTCCAACAGAACTTTTTTTTTTTTTTTTTTTAATAAAAACAGACGGTGGGATGGATGGGCTCAGTGGTTTTAGCTGTAGGTCGCTGGTTTCTAGACTTTTGAAGAGGACCACTTAGTACAATGTAGTTTTGAAAAAGGGGGGAAAAGGGGACATTTTATTTTACCAAATAAAGACGTCCAAAAAAAAAAAAAAGAAGAGAGAGAACAGGAGGCCTCACTGTCAGCTAACTAAAACGGGCTTTATTTTTTAAAAAGTTTATTTTTGAGAGAGAGACAGAACGTGAGTGGGGAAGGGGGAGAAAGGGAGACACAGAATCTGAAGCAGGCTCCAGACTCCGAGCTGTCAGCACAGAGCCTGACACAGGGCTTGAACTCACTATCTGTGAGATCATGACCTGAGCCAAAGTTGGACGCTCAACCGACTAAGCCCCCCAGGTGCCCCTAAAATGGGCATTTTATACACAAAGGCACATTTATGCTCAGGGACACCAAAGAATCACCCCACTTAGAGTCTTAGTTTTTCCCTCTGCCGCGGGCAGGCGGGGACTTTGTTAGGGGCACAGAGCGTGGGCAGACGGGCACCGGCAGGCAGGAGGGCGTGATGGGCTCAGACCGGCGGTCTCACAGATCCGAAGGCCACCCTGTCTATAAGCCCCGAAGCAGCCAAGTTCTAGGGCAGCGCGATTCCGCCAGAGCCTCCATTCCCTGCCGGTTCTCTCGGAGGAGGCTGGTCTCAGGCTGGGTCCCTGGGCTGCTGGTCCGAAGACCGGACTTGAGTAGCGAGGCCTCCTGAGTGCTGTGTTCTCCGACAGCACTTTCTGCGACGAACGAAACGTTCTAGATGTGCCCAGACTGTTAACCATGACCTCACATGAGCACGGGGCCTTAGAAATGTGGCCAGTCCAAACAGTTATGTGGTGTACGTGCTTAGGACTTCAAAGATTTAACACAAAATCAAAAATGCAAACCATCTTATCAATAACTTATTTCTTTTTTTAAATTTTTTATATTTTTTATTTATTTTTGAGAGACAGAGAGAGACAGCGCAAGCAGGGGAGAGTCAGAGAGAGAGGGAGATACAGAATCTGAAGCAGGCTCCAGGCTCTGAGCTAGCTGTCAGCACAGAGCCCGATGCAGGGCTTGAACCCACAATTGTGAGATCATGACCTGAGCCGAAGCCGGACGTTCAACCGACTGAGCCACCCAGGCGTCCCAATCAGTAACTTATTTCATATGGATCACACGTTGAGGTGATATCTGGGATATATTGGGTTAAATAAAATGTATTACTAAAATTAATCTCCTCTGTTTCTTCTCACTTCTACTAAGTGGCTACGGAGACTTTCCTGCCGGCTGGCGCTATATTTATACCCGACAGCATTGCCCTAGAGCCTCTGAGACAGGTGAGCCAGCCAGCCTCTATTGTATTTCTCTGATGACGGGGAACTCACCACCTCCAAAGACAACCAATGCTAAAAGTTGAGAGATGTTAGAAATGTCCTCCACCGCCTGCAGGGGGCGCCCGAGCTCCGTTCTGTGCCCCGGCGCGCGCACGCGCACTCAGCCCGCCTCGTGCTGAGAGGCGCTCCGCTTCCTCGGGACCCGCTGGGGGCGCTTCGCGAGGACTTGGGGCGACGGCCACGCCGGCAGGAGCCCCGCCTCCTCGGGACCCGCTCTGGAGGGTCCTGGTACCGCGTGTTGGGGACGCGGTGCTGCGTCCACGGTGACGGGAGCCCCGCTCCTCGGGACCCGCTGTGGGGGCTTCCGGAGGAGGCGGCGCGGCGTCCACACCGTCAGGAACCCGGTCTCCTCGGGACCCGCCGTGGGAGGAGCAGGTGCGGAGAAAGGGAGGCCAAGGGAGGCGGAGCTCCCGGAGCGGACACGCCTGGGGTGGGGTGGGGTGGGGGGTCGGTGTCCAGGGGACCCGGCGGGGACAGGACAGGCGGCCTCGTGCGCGGGGACGCGGGTCTCGGCGGGGCTGCGCGCCGCCGTTGGGCTCCTCTCTCCGGGCTCCGGGCCGTCGGGGTTTCTGCTCCGCGCGACTCGGTTCCCGCAGCGTCCTGGTGCGGTTCCGGGTCCGGGAGCAGGTGCCCCGCGGTGCTCGGGCTCCGCCGCTGTGACCACGCGGGGTCCCCCCGCCTCCGCGCGGGCCGGGTGTCTGTTCCGCGTCGGACACGGAGTCGGGGGGACTTCGTGCCGGTGGCCCCGGACCTGCAGGTCGCTCCGGGCAGGACGGACGTGGTCACGGGTGGGGTCCTGCACGTCCGGGAGCCCAGAGCAGCTCTGCGTCCCCGTGCGTCGTCCTGCACGTCTGTCCCCGAGTCCTGTGGTCCTCGGAGAGCAGGTCTGTCGCCTCCTCGCTTAGATCTCCTTCCGGGCCCTTGGTTCCCTCTGATGCCGTTGTAAACGGT
>PISW01009622.1:0-58608 GCA_004023785.1 Mungos mungo | reverse complement strand
TAGATGCTGGCGAGGGTGTGGAGAGACGGGCACCCTCCTACACTGTTGGTGGCAATGTAAACTGGTGCAGCCGCTCTGGAAAACAGTGTGGAGGTTCCTCAAAAAACTATCCATAGAACTCCCTTATGACCCAGCAATAGCACTGCTAGGGATTTACCCAAGAGATAGAGAAATGCTGATGCATAGGAGCACATCTACCCCAATGTTCATAGCAGCAATGTCGACAATAGCCAAATCATGGAAAAAGCCTAAATGCCCATCACCTGATGAGTGGATCAAGAAGATGTGGTATATATATACAATGGAGTACTACATGGCAATGAGAGGGAATGACATATGGCCATTTGTAGGAAAGTGGATGGATCTCGAGAGTGTCATGCTAAGTGAAATAAGTCAGGCAGAGAAGGACAGAAACCATATGTTCGCACTCATAGGTCTAACAGGAAATTTTCAGAATGATCTAGCTTCAAGAAAAGCAAGCAGTTAGTAGTGCTTAAGAAAAATTGATTCAGTATCTAATGGATAATTGATACCTGTCACGACACAGCATTTTATATACTGTTAAGTGAAACTGCAATACAATCTAAGTTTATTTTGGGAGTGTTTGCTGTATAATTGGATTTAATGAAATGTTTAGAGGTGCAGTAGGTATGACTTTGAATAGATAATGAAAGAAAATGCAAAATGCTTATTGATTTATGATGTGGTTTCATCTTAGCTTGGGCAAAGCATGCAGTATTTAATACATAGTAGCAGAATATTTACTATTGAAGCTTGAAAAGATGTGAGTTCTTTGTGTGCAACCTTTCATTTATACATGTGAGAGGGTTATCATTTTTTTAATATTTTTACATTGTAGTACTTGTTTTGCTTGTTGGTGGTGTTTGCTTATTTAATACATTCTGTCAAGGACAGGAAAAAAAAACAAAAACAAACATTAAAAACCACTTTTAATAAATAAAAATTAAAAAAGAGAAAGAAAAGAAATCCAATATATCACAACATTGAAATAATTTGTTTAAAATACCAACATCTCATCTTCTTGCGGGTCCTCTGATCTGCCTCTAGTCAATGGGCCTGTGTCTAGGAAACATCTAATGAAACACGGGAAACATAAAGGAGTATTTACGTGGACATGGCTCCATAGATTATGGGTAGAGTGGGGTGGGGAAAACCAACAGGGCTGGTCCCTGGCACTTCTCTATCTTATTTTGTACAAGCACAAAATAGAGCATCACTGTCCATCTGTCAGGGTCTACACCACAGACAGAGGAGCCTGTACTGATCAGAGCTAGGAAGGCTCTATCCTCCTTAGTCCAGAAGGTATCTTCTGGAAGCAGGTGGGATCTGAGTGGCTACCACTCAAGCCATTCATTATTCAACAGGCACTGACAAGATACCTGGATGTACCAAGGTCCTTAGGAGGCAGCAGATAATAAGAGTCTGAAAGGCCTGCCCCATGGAGCTTACCTATCCCAACTGGCTGCAAATCCAAACACTGTCAGCTCTGGGGCCCTAACAGGGGGAAACGGGTGTGGATGGTCTAATCTCCATAGAAAACACTGCCACAGCAAGTCAGAGGTCATAGGACTTCATGTCAGGGACTCAGATAAATGGTCTATCTTTTGTTTTAAATCGGGGGTAGGGAAATCATTGTCCTTTCTAAATTATAATAAATAATGGATAATCTGAAGGTTGGCCATGTTGCTTATTAGTAGCCACCATATGACATCCTGAATTTGTAGAGATCTTAAGAGTTTATCCAATAAATAGCATTATTGAAGTAAGCTGTTAACAGCTTAAACTTGTGTTGGAGTGGTTTTTAATTTCTGTAAACTTAATTACAGACAATTTCTCATAAGAACATATATATTTTTCTAAAAATACGATACTAGTTCTATTTATTGATGGAAAACCCTTAAAACTTTACAGTTGCTTTCTGAGAATAGTCTTTCTGGTCATAACTGTGGGACTATGATCAGGGCATAGCTATGAACTGAAGTTACCGAGGTTTCCATCAAACTATTTTATTTCATAATAATAGATCAATACAGTGAATGTGGATTGACTTTCTCCCATGATGTTGCATGACAGGGAAAAATTAATGCAGTGAATGGGACAGGAAAGAATGATGTAGACATAAACACACAAATAGGGCAGGAGAGACCTAAAAATAAGGCCCAGTATTAAGTGTCTTGATATGTGGGGAAAACCAGAAAGACCTCGAGTGGCCTAACCGCAAGATACCCTCCCCACTGTGCTCCCACAGCCTGGAGGAGGTAAGGTCACCTAGTGAAGCAAAATATACAACAGACAGCTGTCTGCCTGTTTCAGGGGGGACAGGCACAGTCGCTGCTTGTCGCTGAGCAGTGGGCTTCAGCTCCCTATCAATCTATGGAAGTATTCAAACAAGCCAATCACATCCTCTCGTAAGAACCATTACCCCAGCTTCTTGTTACCGCAAAGGCTGCTTCCCACATCCCCTGCTTGTTCACTCTATTCCCAAGTGCAGCCTCCATGTGGCTCTGCATGGTGCAGCACTCTCCTCCTCCAGGCTGTGAGTGCACCTGCTAAGACACGTACATCTGTCATCTGTCCGGTGTCGGGCGCCAGGTGCTTGGCTATCCTGTAACACTGGGATGGGAATTTCTCCTTCATCAACAGGGCAAAGGAAGGAAATCAAAACAGAGCTGTTCAAGTAGAAAGTTAAAGCATACAGTCCATTCTGAGTATCTGGAAGATGGTGAGGGATAGGACATCCAGGAAGGCAACGGAGGCCAGGAAGATGCCGAGAGAGCTTCAGTAGGCAAGCAGACAACACTTCTGAGAATTGTAGCCAGAGGCAGCTGGATGGGACTGACCGCTGTCCTCACAATGCAGAGTCACGGTGAGAGGGCAGGCATGAAGCCAGGACTCCAACAGGGCCAGATGAGCAAAAGAAAGGATGAACTCAGACTACTTACAATACAAGGACTGAGGTACCAAGAACCACATATGAATGAGTCAATGGGACACATGAGATATGCATTTAGTCCCAGGAAAGACTAGAACTTTGAATCATGAGGTAAAATAGCAGCATCCATGTCATCTTGATCCCAAGTTATGTGAGTAACACACTAGAGCAAATTACTTTCCCCTTCCTCTTTCTCCTCGCTACATCTAAATGTACCAGACAGCCTGGTTTCCAGGAAAAGAGCTGATCTGCACAAGGAGCTTGCAGAGAGCTGGGGAAGAATCATAAGTCACAGAAACTTCAGGGTTCTCATTTGGGATCCGAGAACCTCAGAGTCACACACCACTCTTCTGCCCTTACCTCACTGTAACCATGTTCTGAGGATTAATACCAAACTTTCAAGAATTCACCTATTTTAACAATTATTTTGCAGCTTCTCCGCATAGTTCTGGCTTCATGCCAGGCCTCTGTGATTTGCAGATAATTGAACATGCCTTGTGAAATCTGCTGACTAACCCACTATGACAGAGGAGTGGGGTATTGTCAAGACCACACATGGACTCAATGATCTGATTTTTCAAGTGGTTTTTATCAGATTAGCTTGGCTCCGTAATTGGCCAAATCTCTCCACTGTTTTTTCCTTTAATTTAAAGACTCTGTTCAGTTTTTAGTCACTGTTTAATACCCCTTCATTTTTTGAACTTTCTCATCCAGAGTCACACTTACTTTGCACATTATCTGCCCTCCATACACTTATTAAGGGCTTCTGTGTGGTCTTCAGTATTCGTCCACATGTTGTGAAAGTAAGGTTCATATTTAAAGCTTCCGCTCTTTTATCCAACTCATATTTATTTGTGGCACCCTTAACATTTTCTAAGCATTGGATAGGAATTTCTGAGACAGTGAAGAATACAGTTTTATTTTCAGGAATGTAAGCATGCCTTTGGGGTATAAAACGTGACAACAAAACCAAGCAAATTCTCTTTTTTTCTTCCTTCCCCTGAAACCTCTTCAGATCTTAGATCTGGGATTGGACTTATAAGAACAGCCCTCTAATTCAGACCCTGCTCTCTGCCTGTGCCATAATTAACTCAGCCAAGTCTGAGCCATTCTGAGTTAAAACCTCTGCCCCACTAATCCAACAAACCAGGAAATCGTTGTTTCGTTTCTCTTTCCCTGGAGGCCTCTGTGTTTGTCTCCAGGCTGGACTGCATGCCCGCCAGCCCCCTGCAGAGTGGTTCTGACCAGTCCTCAGTCAGTCCCCAAAGCTGGGCCTGGTTCCACGATCCCAAATCCATCCCTCTGTGCCTGCTCTTTTTCAGTATCTACTCAAAGTCAAGGGCAGGAGATAGGTCGGGGGGCTCTTGCCTGTCTGGAAATGTCTTCACTCACTCCTTGCCGGATGGAGGGTCTGACTGGATCCAGAATTCTCGGTGGATGACTAAGACCAGACCACACCACTGTTCTTCAGACCTGAGGGGAGCATTCCATTATCTTCCAGAGGGGCCACTCCTACTCCTGATCCTTTGTTTGGGCCTATTTTTCTTTCCGGCATGTAAAAATCCACAATGATTTGACTCAATCATTCTGTTTCAATTTTTGGTGCTGGATACTTGGCAGGTCTTTCTCTGTTTCTTTCACATCTCTGTTTTTCACTTTTTTTTTTTTTTTTTTTTTTTTTTTTTTTTTTTTTTTTTTTTTTTTTTTTTTTTTTTTTTTTTTTTTTTTTTTTTTGCTCTTATTATCTGTATTCTTTACAGGACTTCCAGTTGTAAAAGGTAGAATCCCAGTTTTTGTTTTCTCTCCAGTTGTCAATTTTTTTGCCTGTTATTTTTCTTTCTAGGAAAAGTCCTTCAACTTTTTTATTTGACTCTTTTACTTTTTTAATACCACATATTTTTAACTTCAAAAAAGTTCTTTCCTGTACTCTGATTTCTCTTTTAAGCATAGAATACATTGACTCTTTTGTTATCTCTCTGAGGATAATATTTTTTGAGATATTGAGATCTTTTTGAGGTGTTTCTTTTTCTATACTTTGTTAGTTTCCAGTGTTTACACTTTTTAAAATTTCAATTTCAGTTTATTTTCTTTTAGAGGTTGCTCTAAAATGTCTGATTCTGAAATATTTCTAAAATTCTTTCTGTGCTCATATTTAAAACAAATCCACTAAGAGCTGATTGGACATTTGAAGATACTAGTAGCCCTACCAGCCGGGGGCCTCAATGTCAGGCAGGCGGGCAGTGCGCGGAATGTTCACCGGCGTCCCCCACAGCTCCTTCTCTTCTCTCCTGCAGGAAGAATCATCCGAGCTCCTGCCTGCTGTTCGCCATTGCAGAACAGAGTGGGGAGGAGCACTGGGACTCCCACGCCTCAACATGCACACTCCAGCTTAATTCTCCGATCCAGGACTCGGCCTCTCCTCAGCCCTGACTCTGGCGACACTTGGGCCAGGGAGCCTGTCCTATATATTATAGGATGTCTAGCAGACCCCTGGCCTTTAACCATTATGCCAGAAGCATCCCCAAGTTGTGATGACTAAAAATGTCTCCAGACATTGACAGATATCCCCCAGGGAGGTAGAGTTGGTCCCTGCTTGACGACCATGGCCATGGCATGCCTTGGCCCCCTGAGGCCAGGGCTCCTCCAGTTGTAGGTTGTGGGCTCACCCAGAAGCAAGGGTAGGGGTGGCCATGGGATGGAAACTAGAGGCCAAAACACTGTTTGAATGGATTTTCCTGTAATCCTGCCTCTTGAGGTCTGTGGCATCTGGAGCCTCTGTGTGCCTCTATGGGGATCCGTGTACCGTTGCTACATCTACCAGCGTAAGTTATAGCTCTCTCTCCCCAGTCTCCACCCTTCCAACCTCCTAATATATTCCAACAATGCATGAACACCTCTACCCACTCCTGGCCCCTCTACTCTTCACTGCTGACCTGTCTTTTATGCCTTTTACTGACATTTACATGGACTTTTAGAAGGGAGCTAAAATGAACAACGGGTTCAATGGTCCATGTCCAAACAGAAACCTATACTAGTATTTTAAACATTTGATTGTTTGTTGAGATAAATATACAAGGATTGCTTCCACAGTTATTCTGGATACTCTAATTATATGGAGTGACACTGACCATCCCTGCTACATTTTTCGTACTCCAAACCAACCATCACATGTTCCCAGAGTATTAGTTTTAATAGTTTAAGGAAAATGGAAGAGTTGACAGTATCTTGGGGCTCTTTTATAAAAATATGTTTTGTAACTAGCCTGAAAGCCTTAGCTGAACGCGGTGGGAGGACTGTGGAGGTGACGCTCCAGTGCAATGCTGCGTTTTGTGGAAACGTGGGTAGACACCTTCTGGTGGACATACACAACGTCTGAGGATGGCAGTGAGTAAAAATAAACCTGAAGGAGGGATGGATTCAACCACACATTCCATGCCGGGGCCTCAGACAAGGCCTCCTGCCCAGTCGTGTGTCTGTATCCATGATAGAGCCCACCAGGTGCGAAGAGCAGTGATACATTCATCGTATTAATTTCCCAAAGCTTTTCCAAGGATAATTGCCAGAAATGCATATTCAGTTTGTCTGTCTACATGCCTCTGGTCAGATTTAGGAAGGAAAAGAGAAGAGAAAAGATAGAATTAGAAAAATTGAGAAAGAAAGAGAAAACTTGAAGCAGAAAGAAACTGGGAAAGAAAGGAAAGTGACTCCCATGACAAGGGGGAAATGATCTGCTGGTCTCTGAACCAGAAATACAAGCCCCGATCTAGACGCACCACACATACCCCAAGTTCGACCTGCTGGGTTTCACAACTTGTTCTGTGGATTTTCCAGTGGAATTTTACACCACTGTCTAAACAACACAATAGCAAAGAGGGTGGGGTACATCACCCTTGCCACCCAGCACTGGGGACTCAAAATTGGTTGGCAAACTTAGGACATTATGAAGCTGAATGAAATACAGCTCATTCTTTCTGAATGTCATTACTTCTGGCAGTGAATTTATCAGCAAATGAAATGAGTTGGATAGCACACAGGGGCAGATATATGGTTTTTTTAAAAATAAACTCCGAGAACTTGAGTATTTTGAAATCTTAGTTAATTCACCTCATTTCCTTCAGAACCAGCCTAAACCTCATCTCCTCTGGGAGGTCTACAGCATCAGCCCTGCCTGCCTCCACTGTTCCCCTCATGAGTGTCTGCCCCGGCTCCTTGCCTCCTCCCACTAACCTCAGCGCTACAGTGCTCCCCTCTCCCACGGGGCCAGTTCCCACCACACTTCTCCACGCCAGTGCACAGGACAGGGTGGGGCTTAGGACAGTCTGTGTTGCAAGCCCATACTCTTGGCCTAAAGCCCTGTATTTTAAATGGGACAAATGGAACAATAGAAATTTATTCCTTCCATCTATTTTGGGGTGTAGAAATACCCCACTTTTGATGAGCTTGGGTGTTATTTTGGCTTTTACACTGCAAATCCTACAAGGACAAAACTTCATCCTAAACCAGCTTAAACTTCTTCTTTAATGGACAAAATTGGAGTCTTTTTCCCATGGCTTACAAGCAAACTGAAGCCATACTGTCCATTCTGACGGCCTTGGAAAGTGACTGATAGCTCAGAGATCAAGCACCTGCCTTAGAGAAGACAAGCCCATTAGAGCGCTGGTGAGTCTCCTGCATTTTGCTCAGGTAGGTCACTGCCATAGGCTATGAAAAATACAGAAAGCTTCACATTCAGAACTTCAGACTATGAAGTAACATTCAAACAAATAAAAATCCCTGCCCAGACATGTAACACCCCTTTCGATTTCTGCTTGGGTCCTACTTTAAATATCATTGCAGTGGCTGAAACATTCATTACCTCACTTCTGATCGATGTGGAAAGAGAACCTGTGTATTTTCTGCTGGTGGGAAATTTGTAATGTGAATTTAAAAGTCCAAAATTGTAACTGTATCTCTTAACCTTTTAAAGTATCATGGTCCTCACCCACGGTGACCTCAGAGCTTCCAGACTATAGAGATTACCAGAGAGCCTTTCCTAAATTAACATCTTTGTGTCTCAAAAGGAGGAATAAGAGGAATCAGATGTGAAAAGCTGTCCGAGAATCTCCGTAGTCCAAACTACTGCGATCGAATGCATTCAGTCTCTCCAGTGTCTCCCCAGAGAGGGATTTGCCCCATACTTTTTGCAAAGACCTACTCAAAGTCACACACTATCTCACTCTTGTTGACCTCCACAAATTATTTCCTACATCTTTCCCCTTACTGGCTTCCTGATGTCTTCAAACACCCCACATTATTATCAGTTTAGGGCATCGGCACTTGTTTCTTTACCTTTGAATGCTCTTAACCATGTTTTACTGTGGCTTATGATTTCTGCTCAAATTATGGTAACCTCATATGGGCATTCCTAAACAATCTAAAAAACAATTCTTAACCCCATCCATACCCAGTCTTCTCCTAGCTCTCTCTCTTTTTCCAAAGTTGAGGTCTTTAATCAATTTTGAGAATTCTCAGCCACTCTTTCTTCAAATAGTTCTTTCCCCTCTTTTCCCAATTACCTATATTTTGATATTTTCTCCAGCTTTCAAGTAGCCTGTTTCATTTTTTCTATTTCCCTTTATGTTTCCATTTGGATCATTTGTTCACTGGCTCACATGGTCAAGTTTACTGATCCTTTCCTCTGCTATTAAGCTCATCAAATAAACTATTTTTGATTTTGCAGTTTTCATTTCTAGCATAGCCATTTGGTTCTTTTTTCTTTAGTTTCCATCTCTCTGCTGAATTTCCCTATATATATTTTTTCATATATTTTCCACTTTTCTACTGATCCTTTAACACATATATCATAGGGTTTTTGAAGTTTTTCTGATGGGGGGCCTGGATGGCTCAGTCGGTTAAGTGTCTGACTTCGGCTCAGTCATGATTTCATAGTCCGTGGGTTCGAGCCCCACACTGGGCTCGAGCCCCACACTGGGCTCGGTGCTGACAGCTCAGAGCCTGGAGCGTGCTTCGGATTCTGTGACTCCCTCTCTCTCTGCCCCTCCCCTGCTCATGCTGTCTCTCTCTGTCTCTCAAAACAAAGACACAAATTTTTTTAAGTTTTTATGATAACTTCATCATCTAGTCCATTCCTTCATCTACTTTTATTACTTCCCCTCTAGACTTTGAGTTATAATTTTTTTTGTACATTTCATGAATTTTTATTGTGGTTCAGATATTGTAGTATACTAGATAATATATATTAGGTAACATATTAGTATCAGTATAGTATAGTACATATTAGATAATATAAGAGACTAAAGTAAATAATTCCCAGAAAAGATACACTCCTTCTTCTGCCAGGGCTAAGAGAGGCTAATCTAGTTGAGATGAGTCTGAGCTTAGTTTAGCTTTAGTTAGATCCAGTTACCCATTAGTTTCAAAAGTTTAAAACAATCAGGATTTTCCTTTCCACAAGACTGGCTCACTTGGTCAAGTTTACTGGTCCTTTCCTCTGCAAGTCTCTGGAAATACTGTTCTGCTATACCACCCAGCCACCAAATTTTCAAGGTCTAAAAAAGCTCTTATAGCTGTTTTGTTTTTTGTTTTGGTTTGGTTTTGGTCTGTAGAGAGTTTTTTCTTCTTCCATGCTCACTTCTGGCTTTCTATACTCCTTAAGATCTCTCTCTCTTGGCACTGCTGCCTAACTCCTAGCCTCTGTGAGGCCCACATGGTGCCTTCTGTGAAGACCCTGACTCATCCAGTGACACGATTCTCAGCCTTCCTGCCCCTCACCAGTGTTGGGGGACTCCTGGAGCATACTCGACCAAGGCCCAAAATGCCTGTCTCCTCTCTCGTGCCCTACCCTAGATTCCGTTAGTCTTCTGCCTTGTATTTAAGAAAAGCTTCCTATACCTCAGGGGTAAATTAGGTCAGCAAACCTGTTCTGATTCCATCATTTGGCATCATACTTCTGTGCATTTGGTGAAGGTCCCTAGAAAAGAGCTGGCAGATGGAACAGACATGCTGCGTTTGAAGCTCCTTAGAATTCCAATCCTTCACGCCAACTCACACACAACTGTCAAAAGCTGAGGTTGTTTCTATCCTTTTGTCTATGGTAAATTTTTCCTTTCCTGCTGACACATCAAAAATGAAAGCAACTGTGGGTCTCTTCCCTCATAAAAACGGCTTGCTACTTTCCGGAACATGAATTCTGCTGTCTTTGTATACGGGGCTCTGGTGGGTTTGGAAGGCTGTAATGCTGTAAGAGTGTCTGCTTGAAATCCAGCCTGGAGTAAGAGACACAGTAACTTCCTACATCCACCAGAAGTGGAGGCACCATCGTGTCTCCTTCACCTCTGGATCTTCCGCGTCTGGACTGGGGCTGACAGTTGATAACCACTCGATCAAATTTTTGTTGAATGTGTAAAAAGAGAAAGGTGGTATTAATTAGACAGTAAATTGGTTGTATTAAACTGGACAGAGATTAATTAAACTAAACTTGCCCTGAATTTTTTGAGGAGATGAACTCTACACAAATAATAGAGCCATTTAAATCATTTTAGTAATGTTGCCATTCTAAGGCAACTTTGTGCCCGGCTTGGAAGTAATGCTGTTTATTATGATTTTGTGACATGGAGAGCTGCATGGATTTTGCAGATAAAGAACAATCAATGTTATCTATGCAGATATGATTATGACATCAACTGAGAAGAGAATCACAAACTATAATGTATGCATATGGAAAATACAGAAATTAAGTTAGAAAAAAAATTAAAGGAAGATTTGAACTGGTTTATTACCCATGACTTCTCCAGGTTAGAAATGAATACAATTAAATTATTAGTAAAACCTCACTACTGCCCTTGGAAATGCCTTGTGGTTACACTTAGTATTTCCTCCCAATTTCATGATTGACCATGGAAAACTACAAGCCTAGGTTTCTCGTGGCTCACATTAAGATGAGACACTATACTGAATTAAATGTATCATCCCCCTTCTAAGTATGTGCTTTCTGATTATATCACAACCAGAGCACTGAGGAAAATTTCCTTATACAGGATGGACTGACTCTTCAAATTAACTTTGGCAGAGTGAACATGCTCTCATATTATCTGGAAAGCTACTTTGTTTTACTGAGAGAAATGAGAAGCAAGGGTCAGAACAGTCAGTGTACTATGAGTGTCCTTATGGCATCCAATTCCATAGGAAGCAAGGGCTGGCTCAGCCGAACAATGTTTAGATCTCCCCTATTATACAACTGGATGTAGCTAGCTCACCTTCACCTCTCCCTGCGGAACTGAGTAGATTATTAGAACCATACATTAATAGCCACAGTCCAGCAATAATACTTTGACCTAGGACTGATAAGACATTTCTCAGGACCTATTAATTCATAATATGAGCCAAGAAAGCTATTTTTTCAGTGTCAGGAAAGGTAATATTTAGCAGGAACACTTTGTGTAATGAGTCACTTGCATCTGTAAAAATACATGTTATAACACATCCTTATCAGGACAGTTATTTAGATATTCTTAAGTGTGGTTACCTAAGGATTATGCTGGCTTCCTTTTTGCATCCTATGGTAGTTTAATATATTGACTTGATTCTTTAAAACCCTTTGTGGTAGGCGACGTTGCCAACCTTGAGAGCATCTTTCTCTCCCTTGTAGCGATTAAAATTAGCTGGTGTATCTTTAGTAATGGCCCCAGATGGAAACACAGTTAAGAGGAGGCAGGGTATTTATCCATAAAAGTATGTCAGGCAACTCCTTGCACTGATATCTCTGTGTCCGAGTTGACAACAGGGAAAGAATCAAGCATGCACACTTTTAATCAGCCACAGCCCAAGCAATGTCATTCCACATGGCATTTTAGCTGCTACTTTTTACTCAGTTCTGTCACTTCTATGTATCTCTCTCAAAGAGTTACAGTCGGAAATGAAATCAAATCAGTAAAAGAAAGACCTATTTGTTTAGTAGAGGCACCAATATCTCAAATGGAGACTTATTCATTCAAAAATTTTAATGAATCTATGTGGGTGCCCTAAACAGGCTTGCATGGGTTAAATCATGACCAAAAGGTGCCACACTGATGACAGAGAAACAGGGATGTGGCTGCAGGTGAGATACTGGGGGGATCCAATTAGATTCATCACCTTCCCCCATTTCAAGCCTTTTCTCTGTCATAGAACTCTTGTGTGGGTAGTGGGAGCATAGGGATTGCACTGAGATTTGTCCTAAAGAACTCGGAAATGACTGAAATAAGTGACTTTAAGATCAGCTTTGAGTAAATCAGGCCAAGAAAACTCTGGGACCTCAAAAATATTCTGTAAATAGTTTAGACTAAACACGATTAACTTGGGGCAACTCTTGATTTAGCTCTTGATAAAGCCTGAGAAGTTACTATGATTCTTGTCACAGACACAGATATACCTTTCTGCCCAACAAGAAAAAATGCAGGGCTTAAAAACAGAGTGAGAAATGGCCTGGAAGTGTTAATTTTATTTTCTAATTTCTAATTCTAAAATTTCTAATTTCATATTCTAATATAATCTAATTCTAATTCTAAAGATCTAATTCTCAATTCCCTTTTTTATTCTGCCAAATGGGTTTAAGGAGCGAAGCTGACAATTTGCATATTGAAACAACAATATGAATCTTCTCACGCAATCCATTTTGTCCCTTCAGTTTAACTTAGTGAATGTCCACACAATCAGTGTTTATTGAGCATCTTATTTCATAAAAGTATTTTGAAGAAAAGGAAAAGAATTATAATGGTCTCCTCCCCCCAAGGGACTCACAATTTGCTACTCTGCCTATGAATACTTGCATCTTAAAATGGCAGTGAAGAAACGAGAAGGGTGACTCTAATGGGGATATGTTGAATAAAAAAGTCCATTTCTTTTCTGTTCTGTTCTTTCTCATAACAATAATGATACACATACAGTAAAAAAAGATAGTAAAAGAGAGGGGAGGTAACTACCTCTGCCTAGTGACAATCCCTATTCCAGTTTTTAAAAATATATCCTAAAATATACATACAAAGTAGCATTTCACTGTTTTCCCCCTGAAACACATCTTGGAAATCATTCTGTGTTGTTATTATTAGAGTTGCTGTATTCTTTTTACATATAATCCCCCACTGTCTACATATACTATAATTTAAGATTATAATTAATTTTAAAATTCCCAGAGAAGGACAGATACCATATGTTTGCACTCGTAGGTCCAACAGGAGAAACCTAACAGAGGACCGTGGGGAGAAGAAGGGGGTAAAAAGAGTTAGGGAGAAGGAGGGAGGAAAATCATGAGACTCTTGAATACTGAAAACAAACTGAGGGCTGAGGGGGAGGGAGAAAGGGGGAAGAGGGTGATGGACATGGAGGAGGGCACTTGTGGGGAAGAGCACTGGGTGTTATATGGAAACCAACTTGACAATAAACTATAAAATTTCCCTGCTGATAGACATTTAGGTTGTTTTAATCCTTCTGCTATAAAAAAACAATTTGAGAGGGAGCAATGGTATAGAGCACTGTTCCAATTTCTTCTATTTCTGCTCTAAGTAATTTTGTGGGCAGGTGTAAGGCTGGGCTCAGCTTTTTCATTTTGTTATGACCAAAGAATTTTGTTTTCAATTTTGAAGTCAGCTAATTTACTAGAATATGTATCTTTGACTATTGACTTTGACTATTATGTGTCAACATTTCTTGAGACTTGAATCCTGGGTTCCAAGCTTCTTTGGATTAGGAAAAAGTCTTCCTGAGGTGCATCTTTAGATTTTTTTCCCCACTTCAATATTTGACTCTATTCATTAGGAAGAGAAAATATGTTAATGTGGTTTCACTTTGTCTTCCATACTTACCATTTTTTTCAATTCACTTAACATTTTGCTTGTCATTTTCATTTTGATTGTTTTTCTCGATGTCACACTCATATTCATGATCATATTTATTAAGCAACTTATTGAGGTATGATTGACACACAAAAAGGTGTACATACTTTATGTGTACAACTTGTGAGTCTGGAAATAAGTATACACTCATGAATCCATCACCAAATCCTTGCCATAAACATATCCATCACCTTTAAAAGTTTCCTACTGCCCTCTTTTTTATTTCTCACCATAGAAACACTTACTATCTATGCTCTTAGCAAAATTTTAAGTATACAGTACAGTATTGATAACTATAGGCACTATGCTATATAGTAGATTGGTAGGACCAATTCACCTTATATAACCAAAACATTGTACCATTTGACTAATACCTCCCATTCCCCTACCATATTTTCAATAATTGCTAAATTCCTTTGTGTTGCTGTCAAGCAAGACTCCATATTTGATGATTTTATTTATTTGTATATTTTGTTTCACTTATTTTCTGAGTTCAACCAGCTCCTTTCACCTTGTTCCACTGGCTCACATCTTCTATGACCTCTTATATACATAATTTTTGTTTTTAAAAATAAAAGCTATTGCTTTCATTTTTTTTAATTAAATACAAATGCTATTTTGTTCAGAAAACTATTTTTTCAGTGTACATTCTCTACCTGCCACTTGTATTTTTTTTGTTCAATATTTCCTGCACTACTTCCGTGCAAAATTTGTTCTTCGTTCTTCTTCCCTCCTTCCCCGCCCCCCTGAACTTATCATGTCTTTGCACAATGTGAGTTCTTCTCAGAGCAGGTAGTAGCAGATTGTGGGACAGGTCCTCTGGGACACAGGGCTGGGTGAGGGTCCTTCCAGCAGCTGCAGGCTGCTCACAGTGTACACGCTCCTTCACTCCCCCAGCTCACAACTGTGGTGCATCTGTTTGGCTTCTCATTCACCCACAGCCAGCAATCTTTCCCTCACCAGCCCATGCACCTGATTACTGTTTTTCCCAACAGTGAATGGTTGTTTTGCCCCTCAGATAGTGCTGCTTACTTTGAAGGTCAGTGCTTTATTGGTTTTGTCTATAAATCGTCATTTTGAGCATCCTGACTCAATGTCTCTGAACACCTCTCCTTGCCTTAGTGCACTTGCCCACTCTTCTTCATACACTGGGGCTTGGGATACCAGATGCCTTCTAGTTCCACTGAAAATGGATGTTGTTTCCTGTTTCCAGTCTCCTTATTTTCTGAGGAAAAAGCAGGAGCAGTACTTTCTTCATTCCATCATAAAAGGAACACCTACCCACAACCTTCACCTAGGAGCCTCTGCCAGCACACACACACACACATAATGGATATAGTTAGTGCCTGCGCTCACCGGGTCCTTCCCCAATGAAGACCATGTGGAATTATGGACAATATGGAAGGCAGCAAGACCTCAGGACTTCCTTATAGTAAAACTGAGCACAAAAATACACTGGAAAACATGTAAAATAATTAAGACAAAGATGTACTTTTTGGGGTGCTTGGTGGCTCAGTCAGTTAAGCATCTAACTTGATTTTGGCTCAGGTCATATCTCACAGTTGGTAAGATCAAGCCCCACACCAGGCTCTGTGCTGACAGCATGGAGCCTGCCTGAGATATTCTCTCTCTCTCTCTCTCTCTCTCTCTCTCTCTCTCTCTCTCTCTCTCTCTCTCCTCCCATCCCCTTTCTCTCTCCAAATAAATAAATAAACTTTAAAAATAACACAAAAGATGTTACTTTCTTCAGTATCCAAGAAAGCTCAGAGAACTCCTTTTAGAATTGAAAAGGAAGGGCAGAGCCCAGTTATGGTGAAAACTGGGTGGTGGTTCCTACTGATTTTCTTTTTTTTTTTTTTTTTTTTTTTTTTGGCAGATCAGTGGCCTTTATTAAGAGGAATCATTGCCAATCACATAGAAGTTACCTGCCTAGCTAAAATCCATGAGGTTCACATGAACTTACAGTTACACAAATAAACAAATGGCATGGTCAAAACCATAAGGAAATATCCCAATGCCCAGGTGATGAAGGCTGGGGTGAAGTCTGCACATTTATTTCAAGCTGTTAAAGAGTTTGAGGGACACACAATGGTCCCTTGCATGCAGGAAGTCAAAGAGCCCCTCTGCGCAGTCCTCCTCTGTCTGTGACCTGCAGGACACACGCTGGTCACAGTGCGCTAGCCGCTCCTGAGCCTTTACACATTTCTCCAGCTGCTCGCATTGCTCTCTCACTGCTGTTAGGGGATCCACTAATTCCTCCTCCTCCTCTTCCTCCTCTTTGCGATCTCCGGAGTCAGTCAGCATCTTTTGCTTGTCCTCCAGCCCCATGTTCTGCTACGGTTCTGAATTCAACACCAGCAGCAACAGCGGCACCTATTCTACTCTATTGATTTTCTTACTGCTTCTGTATTTGTTCTTTGAAAGACAGTAATGCCAAATGCATTATGTATACATCTACTCAGTGCTGGAATTATAGGAAAAATGGTATTTATCTAAGGTAATAACTAACTAAGCACTGATAATTTGCTCATTTACTAAGTTAATGCTCATTTACTGAGCACTTAGCTATGTAACATGGACTAAAGTCTAAGGTATTTTTGGTATTACAACTTTATTTTGAGATCATTGTAGACTGGTATGCAATTCTAACAAATAATGCACAGAGACCCTGTGAATACTTCAGTCAATCTCTCCCAATGGTAATGTCTTGTAAAAGTATCACAACCAGGATATTGACACTGGTACAAAGCACAGAGATTTTCCACTAGTACAAGGATCTCTAATGTCAGCCTCCCTTCTACAGTCATACACACTTCCCTGTACTCTGCCTCCTCCATCATTCTGGGGACCCACTACTCAGCTAACCACTTCCATAATTCTGCCACTTTGGGAATAGTATATAAATGGGAGTATGCCATATGTAAAGTTTCAGAATTGGCTTTCTTCAGCATAACTTTCTAGAGATTCTTCCAGGCTGTTGCATGGATCCATATCCCTGTTGAGTAGTATTTTATGATAAATCACAGTTCAACCATTCACCTGTTAAAGGACACTGAGGTTGTTTCCACTCTGAGGCTTGTTATTGGCTGAATTGTGTCTCTAAAATTTGTATGTTGAGGTACTAACCCCCAGGGCCTCAGGATGGGATCTGTTTTGGAGATAGTGCTGTTGTAGATATAGTCAGGTAAGATGAAGCCATATTAGGGGAGGGTGAGGAGAGGAGGGTGTGCCCCTAATCCAGTGTGACTTGAGCCTGTATAAAAAGAGGAAGTCTACACAAACACAAACACGGGGAGAACTCTATGTGAACATGAAGGTAGAGGTCAGGGAGATGCATCAGCCAGCCAAGGAGCACCAATGATTGCCAGCCAACCATTAGAAGCTAGGAGAACAAAATGAACAGATTCTCCATCACAACTAGAAGAAACCAACCCTGACAATACTCTGACCTCAAGTTTCTAGTACCCAGAAGTGTGAGACAATAATTATCTGTTGTTTAAGAAACCCATTTTTTGGCACTTTGTTCTGACAGCCCCGGCAAATAAATACAAGGTTATTCACCAATAAAGCTGCTGCAACCATTTGTGAACACGTTTTTGTGTGAGTACGCCATTAATTCTCTGGGATACATGTTCAGGAGTGACAATGCTGGGAATATGGAATGGTGTTTTAAACTTACTTTTTTAAGAAACTTCCAAACTGTTTTCCAGGGTGCCTATACCACTTTACTTTCCCAGCAGCACTGTATGAGTGATCCAATTTCTCTGCATTTACACCAATATTTACTGTTGCTGCTATTTTTTATGTTAGCCATTCTGATAACTGTATATTTACCTCACGTTGTTGGTTTAAGATTCATTTTCCTGGGGCACCTGGGTGGCTCAGTCGGTTAAGCATCCAACTCTTGATTTTGGCTCAGGTCACAGTCTTGCGTTTCGTGAGTTCAAGCCCTGTGTCAGGCTCCATGCTGACAGTGAGAAGCATGCTTGGGATTCTCTCTCCCTCTCTCTCTGCCCCTCCCCAGCTCACTCTTTCTGTTTCTCTCGAAATGAATAAAGTTTTAAAATTTTTTTTAAATTCATTTTCCTAATGGCTAATGATGTTGAACATACTCTCATATACTTGTCATTTGTCTTCTTTGATGAAATATCTCTTCTTTTGCCATTTTAAAATTAGATTGTTTGGTTTTTTACATTTGAGTCTTGAGAACTCTTTATATATTCGAGATACTAGTCTTTTGTCAAATAAATGGCTTGCAAATATTCTTTCCTGGTCCATAGCTTGTCTTTTCATTCTGGTATTTCAGAGAAAAAATGTTCTAAATTTGATGAAGTCCATTTTAATGATGTTTCCTTTTATGGATGACGCTTTTAATAGCAAATATTGAAACTCCCTTTAACTATATATCCCAAAGGTTTTCTCCTATGTTTTTCCTTAAAACTTTATAGTTTTACATTTTGTATTTAAGTTCATAATCATTTTCCGTTAGTTCTTCTACAGGCTGTGAGACTTACATGAATCGTGAAGTTAAAATTCACTTTTCCCCATAAGTATCCAATGCCTTCAGCACATTTGTTGAAAATGCTCTGTCTTCCATTGAATTGCTTAGTAACCCCTGTCAAAAATCAGTCGGCCATACTTTTGTTGATCTGTACCTGGCTACTTTATTCTGTTCCACTGATCTATGTAGGTGCAAGTACCACACAGTCTTGACTGCTACAGCTATATAGTAAATCTTGAAACTGATAAAGACTGATACTTCCAAAACTATTCTTTTGTCTCTCCATTTAATTAAATCTTTTTTGATTTGTTTGATTGGCATTCAATAGTTTTCAGCATATAATTCTTGTATATGTTTTATTTAGATTTACACATAATATTTCATTTTTACCTTTAGCAATTATAAATGGGACCATAGTGGGATCATATTTTTAATTTACTTTTCTTGAGTTATGTTTTTAAAAACATTCACTCTGCCAAGCTCTGGCTTCATATGCTGTATTAGGCCATTTATTTTATTTTTTTTTTAAATAGTTTATTGTCAAATTGGTTTCCATACAACACCTAGTGCCCTTCCCCACAAGTACCCTCCTCTATCACCACCACCTCTTCTCCCCCCCTCCCCCTTCAACTCTCAATTCATTTTCAGCATTCAATAGTCTCTCAAGTTTTGCATCCCTCTCTCTCCCAAACTCTCTTTCCCTCTTCCTCTCCCCCTGGTCCTCCATTAGGATTCTCCTGTTTTCCTGTTAGACCTCTGAGTGCAAACATATGGTATCTGTCCTTCTCTGCCTGACTTATTTCACTTAGCATGACACCCTCGAGGTCCATCCACTTTCCTACAAATTAGGCCATTTATTTTTAATGTAACTGTTAATATGTTAGGGCTTAATTTTGCCTTTGTAATTTTTATTTTCTATTCTGTTTTTTTGTATCTTGGTTTCCTTTTTACTATCTTCCTGTGGATTATTTGAACACTTGTAGAATTTCATTTTGCTATATTTATAGTCTTTTTCAGTGAATTTCTTTGCACAACTCTTTTATTTGTTGCTTTGTGTTTTACAGTACAGATATTCAATTTATCATAACCTATTAGCATCATTATTTTACCAATTTGAGTGATGTATAGAAACATTAACTGCCTTTATTTCCCTTTATCCTCCCCTTTTTATAATATAATTGCCTTAAATATGTCTTTTACAAACATTTAGGGCCACATCAGACCATGGTATAGCCACATTTGCTTCAACTGACAAACATACTGTCGGAAACTCAAGAGAAGAAGAAAAAGCAATTTTATTTACCTATACTTTCACTTACCATGTTCTCTGTTCCTTCGTGATGTTCCAAGGTTTTTTACTCTACCATTTATTATCTGTTTAAAAAATTCCCTTAGCCATTCTTTTAGGGTAGTTTTTTTGATGGCAATAAAGTCTACCTGTTTTCCTTCATCTTGAAGTTGTCTGATTTGCACTTCACTCCTGAAAGATATTTTTGCTGGGCATAGGATTTGGGTTGACAATTATTTTATTCTTTTCAGTACTTGAAAAATAAGGTGTTACTTCCTTCCAGCTTCCAATGAATGTTTCTGATGAGAAATTTAATTTTTTTCTTCCATAGGTAAAATGTCACATTTCTCTGGTAGCTTTTAAGTTTTCTTCTTTATTAAAAATTTAATTATGGTGTTTTTGCATGACTTTGTTTGGGTTTATTCTGTGTGGAGTTCATTCATTTTCTTGAATCTGTAGGTGTGTGTCTTTTGCCAGATTTGGGAAGTTTTTAGTAATTATTGCCTTGATCACTTTTTCAGTCTCCCTCTTTCTCATTTCCTCCCAGGACTCAGAAGACACAAATGTTAGACCGTTTGTTGTAATCTCACAGGACCCAAATCTGTCCATTTTATTTCAGTCTAGTTTCCCTGTTTTTCAGATTGGTTAATTTCCATTGTTTTATCTTCCAGTTTTTTATTCTTTCTTCTCCCCCTCTCATTCTGTTCTTGAGCTTTTCTTCTGGTTACTGAATTTTTCAGTTTTAAATTTTCTAATAGTTATTTTTCATGTTTTCTGTTTCTTTGTTAATAATTTGTACTTCTTTGCTACAGCTTTCTTTCTTTCATTTGTTTCAAGTGTGTTCATATTGCTCACTAAAGTATTCTATCATGGCTGCTTAGAAATCTTTACCAGAAAATTCTAACAAACATCTCTGGCATTTTCATGATGGTATCTATTGATGGATTTTTTCATTCAGTTTGAGACCGTCCTGATCTTCAGTATGATGAGTGACTTTAAATTACAACCTCGACATTTTTGTCATGTTAGGAGACTCTAGACCTTATTTAAGTCCTATGTTTTACTTAGCTTTTTCTAACACTGCTCTAGCAAGGCAGAGAGGATGGTCCAACCTCATTAATGCTGGGTGGAGGCAACAGTGCAGTTTTGCCATGTGGTTTTCACCAACACCTGAGGGGAAAGGCTTCAACAGGGGTGGTATTTTTAGCTCCTCTCAAGGTACTCACTGACCCCACAGTGGAGGTGCTCTCATTGCCCCTGGCCAACGGTGAAATTCCTGAAGCTTCAGTAGGCCTCCACTGATACCATCCCATAGAGAGAGGGAAGAGTGCCTTGTTATCGTCCAGGCTCCCCACATGTTCTCCAACTGACAGTAGGGTGGTGGAGGGAAGTCCTAATTCCCTGCGTGGCCTTCTCTTGATACCACCCTGCTGAGGGTGTTGGACACCTCATGATCGTCTTGTTGAGGGTAGCAATCTAGCCTCTCCACTCAGCCTTTGCTGGCATGGGTAGCGTGAGGCCACAGGTTTTTTTCTATGTGCAAGACTGAAGCAGAGCAACTATTACCCAAAAGTACCTGCCTTTGGGGTTGTCCCTTTTCTGCCCTTTGGCTAAACAGCAGAAACCTAATAGGTTTTAGTTGGGGCCCTTTTTTTTTTGTCTGTGCTCATTGGCATTTTGGGGTCACTGGCCTCTTCTATACCATGCCTGGTGTGTGAGGCAAAGAGAAAGTCTAGAGAAGTCATTAACCATATCATTCTTCATGCCTCAAAGTCCCTAGACAGCCTGACTTCCTCTCTTCTGCTTTCACAGTCACCTTATATTTGTTATGTTACATATAAGTTCCAAGGTGTTGAACTGTACTTAGGGGGTCCTAAAAGGAAAAGTACATCTACTTCAACATCTTGAACACAAAAGTCTGTACTAGATATCCTACATGTAATTTTCACATAAGCCTCTGAAGTAAGGGTTATCATCTCCATGTTACATACGAGCAAACAGAGTCACAGAGAATTAAGTGTCTTAAGGTCATACAGCTAAAAGTGGCAGAGCCAGATCAAATTCAAGAAATTTGTCTCCACAGTCAGTGCCTTCAAACAGCATCCTAAAACTCCTCTCAAGTTATAAACGTCCACGAGGAAGCCCTTTATTGGTCATGGTTGACTTCTCCCTGAGGGGCTGGATTCCTGACTATTATTCAGTCACTGGGAGGGCCCTCTGTCGAACATAGTCCTCCAGGTTACATGCCCCAGTCTTTACCCATGCCTCACCGTAAATGTACACCAAACCTAAGAGGTTCAGGTGTACACACAAAACAAATTATAAGTCACATTCCTGATGTTTGAAGGTCTACCACAAGTATTACTAGTAACCTGAAAATGACTGCAAACGTAATCATAATCCTTTTATTGTTGATCAGATCCTTTTGGACTCAAAACTTCTGGTTTTTTCCCCTCCTGTATCATCTGTAAGGTAATCATTATTTTCTCTTCTTCATGTTGCTACCATTCTGTCTTCAGTCCTAGTCATCCCCATTCCCTCCAACACCACACCACCAATCCTGTAAACTTCTCTCATACCAAAGCCATGGCAGCACTGAGATATAAAGGAGCCTTAGGGATCACTGCATAGGTGACAGGGTTACTAGGTGACCTGGACAATGTCACACTGTTTCCCCATGTAAAACTAAGACTGGAAAACAGGGTCTTCACGCAGTTCACTTTCTACAACATCACACTGGCCCTCTTACTCAGCTCCAGCAGAGGAGTGTGAAGTGGCTTATTATTTCATACATGAGTCGCTTCCTTTCCTTCCACCAAACCTCATCCAGAAACACTATCAGGAAGAATTTTCACCGTATAAAAAACGGAGGGCAGATGACGGTATCATCCCATGAGCAAGTCTGAATGCACAGACTATCTGCTTGTTCAATCACAGACAGATTATATCAAAGCTGCCTCACCAGGAATCAGTCTGATACACCCTCTGAGCTGCTTCTCTTATCCACCTAGCCTGAACAGATCTTCCTATCAGGTATTTGCAGCATCCTGAATAAGGGCCAGACCCCTGCAGCTTTGCTGCGGCCAGCCTGACTATTGTAATTTTCCAGAAATCTCTAGTTATGTCACGTTGCTCAAGAAAAACAAAATCATTAAAATTGTTTCACAGTCCCATAAACATCACCCACCACAATCAACAGGGGGCTTCTATATTTCAGTGCTGAATCCCTGCAGATCCCAACCATCTGAACACACTTCTGTGAAAGGCTGCACAATATAAACCTCTGTATGTCATGATGAAGTAACCTAGCATTAATCCTCAAGGTAATAACTACAGGATTTTTAAAAAGCCGCTGGACACTGAAACATACAGATACTGCAAAAGTAATCTAAACTGATCAATGCTGAGGAAAGTCACAATGCGTCCAGGGGTCTTAGCATAAAAGACTGCTCTCTGCCTGTTAACATAAAGGATTATGGTAAAGGTAGTCCCCTCTTCTCAGAGCACAGAGGTTACATGGTAGTGAGGTCACCAATACGTTGTATGACACGCAAGTCGCTGGCTCAGCTTTTCCCAAGAAGTGTTTTGCTTCATATACTGATCTGAGGCAAAGGAAGATTCTCCCGGTTATCATGACTTGTACAGATCCCAAACACATGCACATCTGTCACGTGACAGATTGATTTCCATGTAAACATCACACGCACCGTCAGGGGTCAGGTGCCGGTTCTGTCCTAAGAGAAATAACTGCCAGGCTTGGACATCTGTAGTGGCCGCATTTTCTGACTAAAAAAATCAAATATGTGACACAGAACAAAACATTTGAAAGTGGAACTCTTCTAGAAAACTGGAGATACCAAGTTGCAGATCAATTAACATTTTATTTTTTATTTGATGTAGAAACTTATGAGAAACCAGGCCAACTGAGATAAAGCAAGTTTCCTAAGATCACATGGCTAGAAATGAGATTCAGGATTGGACTCCAGGTTTGTTCTGCTCCAAAGCTCCTGTTCTTTCTCGTGTATCTAATTCAGGCTCCTCCATCTCTGAGCAGGTGAGCAGACCAGCATGCCTTTATTTAACATCTGGCAAGGCTTTGTGGAGGACATGAGCATTATGAAGTGCTCAGTGGATCCTCACCACAACTTCATCTGAATCTGTTGTGAATTGTGCAGAAGTATGTGTGGCATAGTGATGTAAAGGAAGTGGCCCTTCCTTCTGATCTGCAGACACCTCAGATAGGAAGCCGCATTTCCACAGATACCAAGGTTATCTGTCAGCAAGCAAAAGTAAGTAAGTTCCAAGGTCTACCTCCATTTTCAAACTGAGGGCTCCTATCAATTGTAAAATCCTCTAAAGGAATACATCCTTTTCTGGAAAGTCCTGAAAATTATCTTCATTGAGCCTTGCCCAAAGGATCTGGTCAAGAAATTTAGTTACTTGCAGGCTAGGATTCCTCCCCAACCTCTGGAAGTTATGTTCTACATTTGCTTAGAGGTTCTGGCTTCAAGAACCTCTCCATCCCCACTCTCCAGCTATTCATCAGGAAATAAGCATTTCTGGAGAACAGGAACCATTGTCACAAGGATGCCTCCCAACGGCCACATCCTTCTGATATTAGATGCCAGCCAAAACCAAAGCAACTTTCCTGCTTAGTGATTGTGTAAATCATTCAACCTCTGCAAATGCCCAGACACCATTCTTTGTTGCTGTTGTTTTGGCTGTACAAGGTTTAATATGCAAAACAGGCCATGACACCAATTCTTCCCTCCTGTGAGGGGTACTGGACTCAGAGCAGGACCCACACTCAGGAAAATGCAAGTCACCTTTCCCATAAGATGCTTAGCATAAAGGCCCTCATAGTCTGGCTCCTGTCTCTCTATCAGGCCTCATCATCCATCTCTTTCTTCTCCAGTTAATTCAAACAAATCGTATGGCCCTTAGGGCATACAAGGCCCTGCATCACCCTTTCCTTAACCTTGCATTTTCCTTGGCATAAAACTTTCCCTCTTTCTGTACTCTGAACCTTATCCATCTAGCAAGTGCCCATTTACTCCAATGGTGCGATCACTGGGAAACACTTCCTGATTAATGAAGTTGTCTTCCCACTGGGTCCCCTATACCAGTGGGAGTTCAATAACAACTAATGAATTGGCCAAGCCTCCCCCACAATTAGGTTCTATGTAATGTGAGGAAGTTTTCTTATTCAGTTATACAGTTCCAGATCCTAGACCATAGTAGTTACTATGGAAGAACTTAATGAATCATCATGCACCTGACTCAGTCACTGACTAAACAAATATTTATGGAGTAACCATAAAGCATATACAGAAAACAGCTGGGTTCCTGGGCACTGATTCTAAGTCGTGGAAGCTTTCATCACTTCACTCTCTCAGGTGCCTTAGAGATCAAACAGACTCAAACAGGGAGTGGGCCATGGCAAGGAGGAGGACAGAGTGGGGGCGCTGCTGTGCCTGGGAATACCTAAGCAGGAGGGGGATCCATGGAGGTGAGGTAGGGAACTCCCCACAGCACTGCCCTGTGCACTCACACTGAAAAGAGGGAGGTCTTGGTGCTGTCACTTATTCTAGCTCAGTGGGAATTCTCTGCTGTGAAATTCTTATCACACTAGGGAAGGTACCGTTCAAATCCTTGCAAAGGCTAAGGCAGCACTGCAGTTTCTACCTCAATGTTTTCACCTTCTAGCTGGTTGCATACATGTGCGCAAACCTCTCCTTAAACCTGAATGCCAAGTTAGAAAGTAGGGTTCGTACGTACAGGTGTCTATAGATGAGAAGTCTGTATTTCAGGGAGTGCATGTGCAATAATGTCTCACCTACAAGTGCTGTAGATAAGATGATCAAGAGGAAAACAGCTGATGCCAAATGTGTCATTCAGATGATTCAGAAATTAAATGGCATTCCAAAGAACGTGTGCAAATTTCCCTCAGATGTGGTCCACTAGCCAACAGATTACCAAAATAAAGCACTGGCTTAGAAAATTAGCATGGTTTCATGAGATCCAAATATCTCTCTCCTCATCCCACTACCTCAGTGCTCAAAATAAAAATAGTTTGTTTCATTTTTACTTATGCTAAATAGAAAGAGAATTTTGGCTTGTTCCCATCCCAACTTAGGTTGCTTGACTGATTAAAAAAGAGAATGAACTCTCCTAGAATAATAAGCACCGCACTCAATTGACTATTAATTGAACACCTCAGCCTAAATTTATAAAAAGGAAGTGGTGTGGGAGGGCTGCAAAGAGGCTTTATAATTGGTTTGATCTTCATTTGGATACCAGTTTTATTAGTTTCCAGCTGTTTGAGTCTTGATAAATCACACAGACTCTGCAAAGCTCAGTTTTCTCAACTGCCAATGGGGACAATATACACCCCATGGATAGGGTAGATGGATTATAAACTTGTCACTTACAACCATCTTGCCTATGTGATCTCTACTTGTTAATGTGGCACTAAAATGCTGAAGGACATCTGCATGCATGTATGCAATTAAGCAGAAGATGAGAGCAGCATAAAATGGCGCAAGTTTCATGCACGAAATCTAGTGTGGAGCGAACATTTGTGCTTTGTTTCCACCCATCTCACCTTTTGGCAGATTTCTACTGGGAAAATGGCAAGCTATATAAGGCACTTCCATGTCCTTATGGAACTCAGACTGGTAGAAGGGATAACATGTACACGGGTTATGCCAAACAGCATGTACACTCTAAGGGCAGAATAATACAAGTACTATGAGAACACAAGGGAGGAAGATGGTGTGTCAAGTTCCCTTGGACATCAGGATCAGCTCCAGGAAGAGGTCATTTTAAATGGGCCCCACTGCACTGGGGTCTTCTTGAGGTGTGGTTTATAATTCTTGATTAAGCCTCACAACTGAAATATACATGGTAACAGATAAAGAGGTTGAAACTAAGGCAAATTGTTCTTCTGATAAAGGATCCTGGGGGAATATCCACTGGTCACCAACTTGTGTAGCCCAACAGAGGATCACCACAGAACAAAATAGAGGTTATTGCCTAAAATAGGGCAGTGCTACCAACTTAAGGGAAGGTCCAGCATGCCTTTTCCTTCTTTTGAACCAGAGAATTCCCAATGTTTCAACCAAAGCACTAGGAGCTCTCTCCCTCAGTAGTATAACCACAGAAGAAACTGTGTCCTGGCCATTACGTTAATCCATACTATTTATTCTACAGCTCATTACAGAAACTAACTTCCAAAAACAATGAGAGGATGTCAAGGGGATCGTTTATGAAATAAACTACTTACTGGAAAGGGTTATGATCCTAAGAAGCAAAATGTTATACGGTGGCTTTTGTAACAATTTGGAGAAGAGCCCTGGTCGCAAGGAGGACATTAGGGCTGTGGATTTTCATGTGATTTATCCACTTAGTCCATCAGAGAGACAAAACTGGGGACAGAACATCACATGAATCCAGCACCACAGTGCACTGGGCTAGACATAGGGCTAGAAGCTACTCACAACACCATAAGCTCAGGCTGTGAGTCTAAGAAGACACTATTGGCACTCAAGCCAAGAGTGGATAGATCCACAGACAAGCCAGAAGCCCTTGCTATAGTCAAATACGTAATCTATATCAAATGATCCTAACCCCAAGGAAAATAAAGAGGCAACAAAGAAGGGAGGGGAAGGAAGGAAATAAGCCATGTATCCTACAAAAGAAAATAAAACAGTATAGGAATAATCATCCTAAAAATTCAGTGGAAAAATATACCTTCCCAAAATCATTTACTGCAAAAACCAGAAGATTTCAAATAGATTACAACATACCCATATATTTTACAAAGTTTAGACACATGTTCTCAAATAACATTTAATGTAACAGAAAATGCTTACAAAGTAATATTAAGTGAAAATGGCTGATGTAAAACTTGTACTTCTAGTGTTTATGAATATTACAAAACTCTGCATGTGTGATACATATATATCAGTTAAAATAAATTTGGATGATATAGTAGTTCTTACATTTAAGTGATGTGATTATGTAAGAATTTTAGTTCCTAATATTTTTTGTCTTCCAAAATCTGTTTCATGGCTTAAAATTTGTTATATTAGGAAAAATAAGTAAGTTTACAAATGTAATAAGAATACAGGTTGAGAGAAAGTCTTCAAAGCAATGGGGAAATTTCAGCAAGGACAAGTCTACGTGGAAACACAACGCAAGTTCCAAGAGTGGCCAGAGGACCAGGTGTGTAAGCGCCAACAACTGTGGTGAGGCAGGAAACAGAGAGTGAAGTCAGATAACAAAGGGCCTTGAACACCACACTCAGGGACAAAGATTTTCTTCTGTCCACAGCACATACTTTGAATATCAGAGACGGATGGGTCAAAGCTGAGTTTTTAGATATTACTCCAGCAAGTAGCGTCCTGACTGAATTACAGGTGAGGGGCTATTCTAATATCCCAAGTGTCAAGAAGTAACTGGAAAAGTGGTCTCAGTGGCATCCTTTCAGATACGAGACTCAACCAATGTCTGGATACAGATGACTGGCATAAAGGAGGATTGAAGATGGCCTCAAAGTCTTGATTCTGAGTAGCTCGAGATTCCTATTATTCACAAAAATTGAGGAAGGAGTTCATTTTGAACATGTTGAATTTAAAGTGCCCACAGAGTACTAATGAGAATTCTAACTGGTGGTTAGAAACGTGAATTTGCAATCTGAGAGAGGAAACTGGGCTGGTGTTGTGGACTCGGGAATCATCGAATGGACATGAGAGGTGGTCAGATAATAGAGGAGGAGACAAAGGAGATGAAGAACAGTAGGAGAAGGAACAGAGCACAGGGGAGATGAAAAGCAAGAAGAGCCAGAGCAGAGGACAGAGGCAACAACATTGGAGGACCACACTTTGTAAGAGAAGAAGAAAAGCAGGCACTGCCAGATCCAGAAGAGAGGAAATGCAAAGGTGAGCCCTTGTTTCAGCACCAAGGACAAGGGGTTGAGGATGCCAAAGAGAGAGTCGGCCTCCATGGTAAACACCATGCAAAGTTCAGAGGCTGAGAACTGAGTAGCAGCTTCTGTAAATGGTGATTAAAAAGAAGGTCAAGTAACATAGGCATTTTTAAGTAAAAAATAAAGTCTGAAATCATCCTGTCTTATATAATTAGAACAGACATGTCTCTACAGAAACCGCCACGGTAAAAATACACCTGGAGTCCCACACCCTAAGCATCATATCATTCCTCCCTCCACCAAATGTACTGGCACTCTGCATCTCTGGAGTGCTACCAGCTGGAGAGCAGCACCGTCACAGCCCACAACAGCTGTTGTGGCTCTTAGCTCTGCCCCTTGCCAACCACATCCCAGCCCGTGGCCTGCATCGAAATGAAGCTATTCTTCCAGACATTACTGTGTGGGACTCGGCCTGATTGCAGGTGTCTGTGAACAATCTCTGATTTAGGGTATTTTTTGTAATTACTGGAATGATGAAATCTGAATTGTGGTTAGGTAGCAGGCAGGAGAGATCAATTCATTCCTAGCTTCCTGGACTAAAAATATATATTTATCAAGTCTAATTGGATTTGCTTTAGTTTTTTCTAAGTCACAATTTTAGCAATTCATTCATCAAAATGACCCTTTTCCTTAATATTAAAGAGGAAATTTTCACTTAAATATCCCTGAAAAAGGGTCTTGCTTATGTCTCATCATGTCCCCCAGAGCCATCCTCGGACAAGGACAAAAACCAGCTGTTTGGTTTGTTTGTTTTTTTAATAGTTTATTGTCAAATTGGTTTCCATAAGCTGTTTGGTTTTTAAATAAGTTGATTCTCCTCTTATCTGTTTCTGTGAGCTAAAGTAGAAAATACAGATGACTCTTGAACAACATGGGGATCAGGGTGCCAGATCCCATAAGTCAAAAATCCACATATAACTTTTGATTTCCCCAAAACTTAACTACTAATAGCCTACTGTTGCCTGGAAGCCATACCAATAACATGAACAGTTGGTTGATACATATTTTGTATGCTATATGATCTGTATTCTTACAATAAAGTAAGCTAAGGAAAACAAAATGTTATTAAGAAAATCATCAAGAATTTAAAAAATACACTTACACCACCTCGCTGTTTATTTTATTTATGAATTTTTTATGTCTTTTATTTATTTTTGAGAGACAGAGAGAGACAGTGCAAGCAGGGGAGGGGCAGAGAGAGAAGAGGACACAGAATCTGAAGCAGGCTCCAGGCTCTGAGCTAGCTGTCAGCACAGAGCCTGATGCAGGGCTCAAACCCACAAACGTGAGATCATGACCTGAGCCAAAGCCAGATGCTTAACCTACTGAGCCACCCAGGCATCCCTGCACTGGTTATTTTTTAAAATCCACATATAAGTGGATCCATCCAGTTAGAACCCATGATGTTCAAGGGTAAACTGTATATAAAATTATTTGAATCTATGCTGCCTATTTGTTGTTAATAATAGCACTAAAACAACAAACAAAACCTTCTTGAGAACAGTCCAGGGTAACTGCAAGTTGAAGATCCATGTATTACATTTCCTGCAACTACTACAGATGTTCAGTAGAAATGTGCCTCTAATGCAGTGCAGAATTTTCATAAATCCCAACTGTCTAAATAGGACCTTGTGGCATGCAAGATCCCCAGTCCTCAAAAACCACAATGGCAGACTGGACCATCACTGAACAGAGATCTGGAAGAATATTTCCAAGTATCAGTTGGATGTTTAGATTAGAACTCCATTTCCCAAACTTATATACATCCCAAACTTCACAATTTATGCTACAACTGTGACCCTCTTGTACTATTATTCACTTAATTTTTCTTTAAATCAATATTTTTAGCTGAGCCTGTTCTAAAGTAATAACAAAGCTGACCATATAGTATAAAACAAGTAAACACGACCAGACAAAATGGAGTTAACGAAACCACTAATATGCTAATACCTCTGAGAGTTCTGAATCTTAAAGATTTATTCTTTGTACTTAAAAATTATGTAGCACATCATTCTTTTGTTGTCATTTAAGTAGCATACATAACCATATCTCAATTGAGCCCCTTCCTAATGAAACTCAATCTCAGTTTGAAACCCTATGTAAAGGAAATCAATTACAAATGACCAGATGATCAGCATGCTATAACCAAAGAGATTTTCATGGCACAAATCATATGATACAATCTGGACCCCATTCATTCAACAAATTCACCAGGTACTAAGGGCAAGGCAGTGAACAGCAGATATGGCCCCTGCCCAAAAGGCCTGAGAGCAAGACATCAAATGAGACAGGAGGGACTCAGGTGATTAGAGATGGCATATGGGAATTAGGAAATTTGAAACCCCAGAGAAATGGTTTCTAGCTCGAGATATCAAAGCTGACTTTGAAGAGGAAATTACCAACAAATTGAAATAGCTACAACCAAAGTTCTTTATTTCATTCCTTGTGAGGTCATATTACTTTAACATAAGAGATGATTATCCTGGCCCTCTAGGACTCTATCCGAAATTCAAATTATTGAAAACAGCAAAATCTACACACATCCTCTGCCCTTCCTTAAGTCATAACTTAATGAACTCTAGCCACCAGGTACCTTCCACTGCCTTCGATGGGGAATGAGAACATGTGGGGGTCAGGCCTGAGGAAAGCCCAAGAATGGCCTTGGCTCCTGACAAAGGGAGGAAAGAAGGAGGCCTCATCTCAAACTTCTGATCTTCCTCCAGTCTTCCTCTTCTCTCTCAGTAGGAAATTTACATTTCCAGTACTTGGGCCAAAAGACCCTGGGTCATCGTTGACTTGTTGCTTTCTTTCGCATCCCACATCCAATCTGTCCCCACATTCTATTAGATGTACCTTCTAAATATACCAGGAATCCTCCTTCTCACCATCTCCATGGCCACCGCTCTGAACCAAACCACCACCTACTCCTGTGGGGACTTTTGCAATAATCTATTAACTGGTCTCCCTGCTTCCAACAATATCCCTTGCCATCTAGTTCTCCAGACAAGAGCCACAGTAAATACCTCCATGTGTAAATCAGTACATGTCACTCCCCTCCTCAGAACTCCAGGGATTTCCATCACCCTCACAGTAACATGTCCTTGAGGCAGCCTACATGGTCCCACATGACCCCTTCTCCTGTTCCATATTTGACTTTGTCCTCTTTTCCTCTCCCTGTGGCCCTTTTACTCCAGCCCCTCTTGCTAACTGGTTATGCCCTAACCATCCCAGACATCTTTCCTCCTCTATGCTTTTCCACCTTGCTGCTTTCTGTTTGGTCACTCTTGCCCCGGTAGTGCCTTCTCACTTCCTTTACACTTTTACTCTTAAGTTAGCTTCTTATCAAGATCTCCCCCTGGCCACCTGATTTACAATTTCAGTTTGTCCACCAACACTCCACATCTCTCCTTTACTTCCATGACTCTCATCACCAATTAACATGCTGTATATTGTACTTTTTCTCTTACTCATTGTCTTCTCCCTCTAAAATGTGAACTCCACCTAGAGAGTGATTTTTGTGTCTTTAGTTGACTGCTATATCCCCAGAACCTAGATCAATGTCTGGCCCAGAGAATGTGCTCAATGGATGCCTTTGGAATTAATTTGTAAAAGGAAGAATGGAAGGACAGACAAATTATGAAAGTGAATCCTTAGTAGGATAGCAGCACCATTTTAAAACAAGATTAGGGTGAGTGGATTAAAATCAGAGAGGATACAAGAATGCTCCATCAATGTAGAAGGCATCCAGGGAGAAGAAGTAGGGAGACGATGTATATTGTTGTAATCAGGTATAGGAAATATATAACCAATCAGCTTTCTTTTTGTCTACATTGAACATGGCTTTTATTATTCAGCACCACTGGAAGAAAATCAATAACAAATTTTGTGATCCTATAAACCTCAGGTTGGAAATTTAGGAATTCCTTACAAATAAGAGTGACCTTGTCGCCAGGAGACTCACTGCCAGGTAAAAATTCAGCAATGTAATTGGTCAATAGTAGGAAGAATATGATAAAGCTTGATGCTGTGAAGTCTATAAAAGGCATTGCTGAACTCTTGATATGAAAACAATTCTAGTACTAAACCATAGATAACTCCTGGCTTCATAAATCCTCAAGTCCCTCATTAATCTAAGCTTCAATAACTGGTTGACTATGGAGTTATGGCATTTTAAAAGTGTCTTAATCCTGAGAGGTAAGTGCACAAAGTAATGGGAATCCAATTTAATGACCAACATCTAAGAAAGTAACATCAAAGTACCTTGAAGTGGTTTCTACTTCTGTCTAAAGATGTCCAATGAAATGGTGAGGGAACAACTCTAATACATTGCAAAGTTTAATTATTACTAGACTTAAATCAAACACTGAAATAGGGGTGTGCTTTCACTATAAATGGAAAAGCAATATATTAATACTTTTTTTTGAAAAACATTCTATCAGAAAACCACCAAAATCATTTATTAAAATCAACCTGGGCAGCACAGAAAAATTTTCAAGCCAAGTCTCATTTAATTCCCATCAGATTCACTATCAGTACATCAATTCACTCCCCTCAAAGGAGAAGATGGGTGAACAGACACCAATGGGACACAGAAAAGGAATCACAAATCCAAAATTACTCAAATCCAGATGATTAAGGGAAAAAAAAAACTAATCTCCTGATTGTGGATTACTAGGGCAGAGTGATATAAAATGGATAATCACAAAAATATTAATTACAAACCAAGAGAATACCGGCATCCCAAGCCAACATGAAGCAGCTTGTGTGCAGACTTTGATGAGGGATATTGCACTGTTTGAAAAGTTGAAATAATGGCAATTAATCCAAGTAAAGTTTGCCTGACTGACACCTATTTGTCCTTTTGGTTCCATCTTAAATGTTACCAGTTCAGGGAGACCTTCTCTTTCTCACCCCTCCAACTACAGGTTTTTCCATACATCTCTGGGTGGCCCCATCTACTAGCACACAGCAGTTATCTGCACCCTTGTGTTATTAAAGAGATGCTTACTTAGCCTAAGTGGAAACCAAGACCCAACTTTAGAGAAAATCCTGGAGCCTACAGAGTGGACGAGAAGCTTCTCACAAAGAATTCTCCCAAAATAAGGCTTGTTCTTCCTATGTATGGCAAACATTAAGAAAAACTTGAGTGGTATCAGCCAACAAGAACGCCATGTGGACTGGCAGCAGCAATATGACTGGCAGCAGCAATATCAAGGAAGCTGAAGCTCTTTCAAAGTCTTCAGGACTCTCATCATCTAATCTTCCAAGGAGAAGTCACATAGTAAAGGAGAAAGCATTTAGGGTTCACTGTTTTGATTCCTTCCATAATATTTTGGTGACCTTATGATAATCTTCTAGAAAAGAAATATAAAAACAAATGTAATAAGGTCAATAAGCTGTGCCCAGGTCCGGGGACATCAAAACTGCATGAGCAGGGGAGTCCAGAGCTGTCACCGATCTCTGCAAGCATGACAGGTACTTCTTACCCCATTTTGATTTTAATCCTGTTGTGTACAGCTTAAATAGAGGATCAGTCCCCAGAAGGGGGTAATATGTTCAAAAGGAAAGAATGGCTAAACACCTGAGTGAATGCAGTCCTAAAGACTCTTGAGCTTCCCTTTTTAATCTCTAACACACATAGCCTTGCTAACAGTCTCCATATTTCCTAAGAAAGTCTGTGTTTCAATTATTCTGTCCAGTTACCACAATGACCATGTCATGGGTGTCATTCACATAACAGGTCTAACATTGAGCTCAAAAAATACTATCACAGTTGCTAGAATGCAGAGAGCTTAGAAGCAAGCAAAAAAAAAAAAAAAAAAAAGTGAGCTATGAAAAAGCCATCTTAAGCAACTCCAAAGACTTTTTTGGCAAATCTCTTTTCTGAGAGCTTTGTATATAAATTCCATCATCAGCTTCAGCTGCTATGGCAACTGGAATATTTCGGAAATGATTTGCAGCAAGTATCACTACATAGCCAGCATCTTTTGCAGGAAACAGAAAAGACTATGAGACCTAACCTGCTCTAAATTTCAAAATACAGCTTCAATTTTCATTCCTGAAACACATTTAGACTCCTGTTTGCAAATTAACAGTTAACAACCTGGTACACTGACCAGAACAATAGAGGAGACTTTCATTTTATTCCTTAACTAGTCACATGAAGGCATCTGTTTTATTGAGCCTTTTTTTTTTCCTGTTTTAACAGACTATCTCTTTACAGCAGTTTTAAGTTCACAGCAAAACTGAGCTGAAAATACATTGTTCTCACATCCCTCTGCCTACCCCTCGAACACACACAAATATACCGTCTACCCTAGCATCTCCATCCCTAACCAAGGGATGTAACAAATGTGACAACTGACAAACCTACATGGATCCGTCAGTATCACCCAAAGTCTATTATTTACATTAGGGTTCACTCTTGATGCTGTGCATCCTGTGGGCCCTGATAAACATATAATGACATGTACACATTATTACAGTATCATTTAGAGTAGTTTCATTGTCCTAAGAATCCTCTGGGTCCCACCTATTCATCCTTCCCTCCCTGCTAACTCCTGGCAACCGCTGATCTTTTTACTGCCTCCATACTTTGACCTGTTCCAGAATGTCCTAGAGTTGGAACCATACAGAACATAGCCTTTTCAGATTGTCTCCTTTCACTTGGTAATGCACATTTAAGGTTCTTTCATGTATTTTCATAGCCTGATAGCTCATTTTTTAGTGTTGAATAACATTTAATTGTCTGGATGTACCATAGGTTATTTATCCAATCACCTATTGAAAGACATTATGGTTACCTCTAAGTTTTGCAGTTTTGAATAAAGCTGCTATAAATATCTGTGCCCAGGTATAGACAAAAGTCTTCAATGTCTCTAGGTAAGTAACAAGGAAAATGGTTGCTGAATTGCATGGTAAGAGTGTGTTTCGTTTTGTAAGAAGCCACCAAACTATCTTCTGAAAGGACTTCACCATTCTGCATTCCTACCAGCAGTGAATGAGGCTTCCTGTTGCTCCTCATCCTTGCCAGCATTTGGTGTCATTAATATTTTGGATTTTGGCCATTCTCATAGGCACAGAGTGGTATCTCATTGTTGTTTTAATTTGCATTTCCCTGAGGACATATGATGTTGAATATCTTTTCATATGTGTATTTTCCTAGGCCTTTCTTCTTGGTCACTTCATATGCCAAGGCCCGAATGTCCCACTGAATGCTGTGCAATGGAATGAAGACAAGCGCTTCAGTGATCAGTCGGCTCTGATTTAAGCAGAGAACCAACCATGGTTCTCACATTCCACAATGGAGTGCTCCTCTTCCTGGATTACTAAAAATAGCTAATTCTGCTCTCTGGAGCAAAGAAAGCTGTGCAGAAATGGAAAGTAATGCAAACAAGTGGGAAATTCAATACAGCATTCGAACCCGTTCACCCTACCTACACAATAACATCAAACACATTCTCAAGCTCTCCGCTTAGGCCATGAGATGGAGGAAGTTCATTTAGAATTATCAGTGTTTGTTTAAAAGCCCAAACTGTCAGATTAATTCTTCCCTGCAATTCCCGCACAGAGTTCCCCCGAGCAAGCGGGGATGATGACCAGAGGGGTGAAGATGAACCTCTCCAAATAAGTTTGTAGAAAAAGAAGCCTGTTAAGCTACCTAAGTATATGCTACAGGATAATGAGGGAATCGGTCCGCGGGGGGGGCACTCTGTTTTAAGTAAATGTGCTACAAATCCAGAGGAGCTAACTAGCATTCTAATTGAAACTTGTAAACTCTTTAAAATAACAGCCAACATGTTTTGGGACTAAACTAATCAAACTGCCATTCTTTACCCTCCTAAAGCTTATTGATTTTGTTTTTAAGACACTTATGATATGAGAGTCTCTTAAAAGATTTCTACCTCTGCATTCTTGATGTAGAAATCTGCATTCTTGATGTAGAAACACACTTACATTGACCTTTTGAAGATAATTTAACACAATCCACACTATTTTAATTAATAACAGAAAGTGTTTCCAGCAGCTCAATCTTCCAAAAATATAGTCTGAATGTTGTAGTCAGTGTGGGCAATATATGAAAAGCCTCAAGCAAAGGGAAGAAAAATTTGGTGACATTCATGGATGTCACCTCCACCCATTCATTCATTCAATAAAAATGGTTTCTAGTAAGCACTGCATTCCAGGCACTGTTATAACTACTTAAATATATGAAGTTCACATTGATTTAACTATGTATATAGTCGAGTATGTTAAAAGCTGGTAGGTGCCAAGAATGAGGAGGGCTGGGCTGGGCTGGGCTGGGCTGTGGGCAGAATGGGACATGAAATGGAGCCCTTATTAGGAAGGAGGCATCTAAACAGACACTTGAAGAAAGTGAGGGAATGAGCCCCGTGGTCATCTGGGGCTACATATTCTGGGCTAAGACAGTATCCAATACAAAGGCCCCCCCGGAGGGAGCTGGTCTAGCACACGGAGAGCCCAGCAAGGAGGCCAGTGTGAGGGGAGGGGACTGAAGGGAGAGGGCCCTTTCAGTCATAGGCTTCACTTTGGCTTCTCCTCCAAAAGCCCCTGGCGGGGTTTCAGTTAGAAGAAATAACTTACTTTTTAAGAATCTTTTCTACTTTAGAAAATTTAAAACATATGGGAAGTAGAGCAAAATGTGTAAGAAACCCCAGTGTACCTATGACTTTGTCTAAAATACGGTTTCATTTACACTTCCAACCCCACCCCTACTGCAGGTCATTTTAAAGGAAACCTCAGACATCTTGTCATTTCAACCACAAGCCTTTCAGTAGGAATCTCCAAAAAACAGGCACCCTTTTCTTCAACAACACTGCAGTCTAATTATTGCCTCCAATGTGGGCTGGAGCAGCTCACATTGGTCCAGCCTGCAGGCACCAACGTGTGCAACCTGACGCTCTCAGGGCCCCTGGCTTCATACCGGTAACTGGACACTGGTCTCGGAGGCGAGGATGTCCTTCAGGGAAATAAATCCACAAACACTCCAATCAGGGCTTCTATTTCTGGATCCAACTGTTAAATATTTACCACCTCACCTCTGGTTCATGCTTGAGAAGTTTTAACAGTGCTTGCTGATCGCATTATGTCCACTCAGTGGTCACAGTTCCTTCGTAAGCTTATAATTTCTTTAGTTTGTATATTTGAAAAGAGGTCAAGAGAAGATCTACGCTTTGTGATTGTTGACATCTCTTAAGTCTCTTTTAATCTGTAGGGTCTCTTAATATCTCACTTTTCTTGCTTGCTTGATTTTGCATCCCTCGGTAACTACAAGATGCCAGGCTGTTCATCCTGTAGAGTTCTCCATAGCCTGGATTTTGCTGACTGCATGTGTGGTTTCACTTAATATGTTCCTGTTTTCTGTAAATTGGTGGTAAGAACAAGTGCCTTGCTCAAATCCAGGGTCCTTTTTTTGGGCAAAACTTCATTTGTGACAGAAGAGTACTTTCACCAGGAGCAACAATAATGCAGGTTAAATGTTACTTTGTGGTGGTAACAGCCTAGTAATGATCATTTCAAAATGATAATTCTTCGCATTCTATCACTTTTCCTTCATTTATTACTTGGAATACATTTATAAGACACATTTCCACTCATCAACCATTTGGTGAATTTACATTTTAATGGGATCACTGACTGCACTGCAGAGAAAAAACTGTAGAGACAAGTGTGGAAACGGATGAGTTAAGGGTGTGCTATCATCAGGGATAAGCCTCCAGTGTAACCCTGGAAGTGTGAAAAGCTTCAGATTCTAGATCTGTCTTGAAGTACATCAAACAAGAGTTCTCACTGGATTGGAGTTGTGGGTTTTGCTGCCTGCACGTGGTCCAAGGGTTTCGTGATAGTTGACAGTGTGTAACAGAGCTAAGGCGGGAATGGAAGGTTTGGGTATGAGTGCCAATCACTCAGCCAGAGGGTGAGGTGGGGTAGAAGTGGAGTGTGTAGAGGGAAGAGCGAACCACCCAGGCTTCCTATCTATCAAAGCTCTGGGCTGCATATCTATTACTCAATATGCAGTTAGCTTAAAATTCCAGCTGTTTGTTTCTAAAAGATGGTAGCAAACATTACTGATAGCTATGGTGCTGGCTTGAAAATAAAACATGAAGTCTGAGAAAATCATGTATCTCTAAATACGTCAGGTTTGAAGAGGTCTTGGGAATATAGTATCAAAGATGTACTTACTTAACTGCACACTGTAACCAGGAATCTTTATTATTCCCTATATTTAGGTACGTCATGAATTAAAATACAATGACGAACTGCAGTAATTACAGTCTGTTGTAATGCTCTTGATCTATCAAGAGAAAAAGTTGCTCCATTATCTAACAACCAAATTTTATAATAAACTTCATCTGTTATGTTATTTAAAGGTTTTTAAATGTTCAGACCTTCATGTATGAGTGGTACAATTGCCTAATTTCCTTTTCTAAGTTTTAATGGAATAATTTACAAATGTATATATTTTTCCAGCACTTCTGTTCCCACTGACTGGTTTTCTCAAACTTATTAATATATACATAACTAGAGAAACAGGCATTAATATGAAACTGATGCTCAACCCACACCATCTTTAGCCTCATATTTCTCGACCCATCTCCATCTCTGTGACCACCATGCTCCCCCAGATTCCAGCATGGCCAAAGCCACCAACAAGTGTTCCAGAATGTTACAGGCAGGGTGCTGAGCAGCTCCGGGAGACATGTTCTCCAAGATATTTACAAAAGGAATAAAACAGTCTTATAACTGGATGAGCTCCAAAGGTCTTCTGACAAACCTCACTCTCTCCACCCTCGTTTTTATAGAAAGAAAAAGATGTAGAGAGGTAAAATGACTCCCTCTAAGGTCACCGTAACTAAGCAGTGGAAATGAGGTTGGAAGTGGTTTAAGGAACTTGAAGCACGAATTCAGATGAGAATAAAGAAAAGGTAGATTAATGTATTTCCCAATGAGCTACAAGAGGACATCATAATCTCTCTCTCTCTCTCTCTCTCTCACACACGCACACGCACACGCACGCACGCACGCACACAGGTAATGAGATAGTTTGTAAAGGAGAAAGGCTGTAAATATGAAATCAAAGCCCTTGGCAGGCAAACCAGTATTTGCTCACCTGCTGGGTGTGTTTTGCTTGAATAGATTTTTACTGAAAGATGCTACTGTGTTTCCCACGATTTAGATATTATTTTTTCAGCTTTGTTATAAGAGTGACCATAGAAAATGCCCTTGTTCCTGTCCAATTTCTATTCGCAATTTACTGAATGAGTCATTAATAGAGAGGATCCTGAAAACAGCCAAAATACAATGAGTGGTCCCTGCAAGCAGACTCTCTCCACTCCATCCTAATGAATTTAAAAGTGGTTAAAGGCAAACTTACTCAATTCATTGACCTATTAATAATGCCACACTGAAGAAGATTCTAATGGAAATTCTGTGGAACCAAGTACCATGGGAGATAAATAACAAATGCATGTTATATAACAGTAAGCATCAGACTGTTTTGAGTACATCAATTACCTTGGTACTTCCCATTGAGCAAAGGCAGTGAATAGGCCCTTCAAACATATTTCTATTAGCTTACCAAAGGATCTCGACAACCTGCTAAAAGAGTTTTATTCATTCATTTGAACCACTAAAAGATATAGGTGTCCTTTAGTAAAACTAAAGTCTAAGTAAGAGGAAGATAATGAGAGGATGCTGGTCACCAAGCGCCCCTTATACGGACTGCCCTGTTCTGAGTTGCATCAAGACATGAGTGTTTTTATGCTGGAGCGAAATCCCCTAGGAGCAGGAGCCTTGTTTGCTTTGTGTCTCCGCTATGTCTCCCAGCACCTGCCATGCCTGACAAACTAGGTGCTCAGTCAATACTCCTGAATGAATGACTGAACGAATGGAATGTCTTCCCAAGGGAGCGGCTGATCTAAAGCTCCATGGCACTCAGTGTGTGTCGGTGGTGAAGGTCATGTCTCCCCTTGGCCTCAGGCTACAGATGCAGGAGGCTATAAGGAACCGTGTGCCTTCAGCTGCATGTTGATACTCAGCCTCTCACCTCATCCCAACAACTGATTTCCGTTATGATTCTATGCTTACCATGTGCGTGGGGATGCGCACATCCTTACCCGGGGGAAATCAGGAATAACTGTGGATACGACGATCTTTATTCTTTGTCGAGGGCTGTTTCAGGCAACGATGCCACTTAGAAGCAGTGCCCACAGTTGCCAGGGAGACAAGGAGAATGGGGTAGGGAGGCCCTGAGGGCTTTCTTTAGCCTGCAGCCCAGGGCACAGTGACCAGAATGGAGAAACAAGGCCAGCCCAGCCGCCCAATCAAATCCCTTAGGGTCCACTGAGGACACAAGTAGCTGTGATCCCATTTTTAGTATTCAAAATAAAACCGCCAAAATATTAGCTTAAAAATCAGCTATATTCTCATATTTCAGTTTTGTTTAATTTGTCAATTGCTTTAAAAAGTGGGCTGAGGGGACAAAAACAAAGCAGCCTTACGTTTTTACAGAGATGTGGATTAAGCCTCTGGAGAAAGTATCCCCCTTTGACACTGGCCCGTCCAGGTGACCGGCAACAAGCCTGCCCGAGGGATGGAGCAAATCATCTTTTATCAGCTGTTCCACTTCCTGAGAGACTGGGAGCGGCTCCCGCTCAGCTGTTCTGTTCAAGTACTTCCCAGAGCTTGGGCAAGACGGCTGCAAAGCATTCTCTAAGGTTTCTATCAAGGCCTGGAAGTAAGTCTCCTTAATCTAGCAGTTTCCCCATGACTCTGGGTTGCTTTGTAGAGCATGGCCTTCAGGCCTGTTCACTGGTCCACACCACAAATACGCACAGTGCATGCAGGCCCTCTGAGCATAATGCACACAGAAAAAATAGCCCAGGAAAGAGAGGGGGATTTATCAAGGGAAAGCTGGCTAATATGAATTTTTAAACTAAAAATGTTTGGAGTTTACATAATTCTAAACATTGTCCTCCTGCTCTCCATCATCCCCTCTCTAAACTAAGGACCAAATCAAGCATCAGGGTGGCATTGATGAGTGAGGACCTGGGCAAGCCAGGAGCTCAAAACCTTCCCATTTTGTTTCTTTTGCTTATGCTGCAGTAACCTCTCCTGTAACATTCAAGGTATGCGGGCACTCAACAAAAAGTGACAAGAACAAAAAACCCAAGGAGCCCCTAAGGAACAGAAAATCCAATCTCCTTGGTCAAGTTGTAGGCTGCTGTAAAGAAAGTTCACTATCAAAAGAAACTATTACAGTGTCATGGCATCTGGCATTAAAATTGTAGGTATCTGACATTTGCCATTGAACAAAGGAGATGTAGACAACAAACTCATCATTTAAAGTATTGCTAGAACGTTGTATGTGTGAAACTCAGTATAATGCCAGATCTGAGGAGCATTGTTATCACGTCATACTTCACCGTACATCACGTCATACTTCACCGTACGTTTTCCTATACGGGACTCATGGAAAAAGATACAGATTGTGACATTTGATTCTTTGGCATAGGAGACAAGGCAAAACGCAAATGTTAGAACCAAGCTCATATTATCATATCGCACTTCACGTGGAAATTGAAATAGCACAGATTCACAAATCGTCATGGTTGCCTCAGTTTAACTATTTGGCACACAGTGCTTACATTCTTATTAACTCAGTTTAAAAGAATCCATTTGTCACACCAGTGTAAGTATCCTTCAGAACTCTAGTGAGCTGGGTTGTAACACCGTGGTCAGTGCTACTCACAAAAACCTGTTAGCATTCCAGAGCAAGAAATACACCCAGCTCCCAAACACCACTGATGCTGTCCTGTGAGTAATTCCATTACGAGTTAATAAGACATATTTCCAAGGCAGACAGCATCTTTGCTTCCTCCTGATGTCTAAAAGGTAGACCTTTATTATTTTTTAGACAAAGAATATTAATTTTAAGAAGAACAAGAAACCAATGCTTCTCCTTATGAAAAAAGTCAAGAACCCGGGAAGTTGATTCCTGGTAGCAAACCCATCTTCTCATTTAGTCAACTCAACCATTTCCCACTGCATGTATTCATCTTAGGAAACAATGTAATTTAAGACCCAGATGAAGAAGCAGTGTGAGCTGTGTGTGCATGTGTGTTGAATGAGAGAAAGAGACATACAACAAGAAGATAGGATTATGTCCTCTCTTACCAACACACCACCCACACAGTCAAAAAGGTTACCAAAATCCAGGATAGAATCTTGGCATCATGAAATTGCCAGGGGCCTGTGACTGCCCATGAAGAAGAGATTATAAGGGCGCCTGGGTGGCTCAGTCGGCTAAGCCTCCGACTTTGGCTCAGGTCAGATCTCACGTTCGTGGGTTCGAGCCCTGCATCAGGTTCTGTGCTAACAGCTCAGAGCCTGGAGCCTGCTTCCGGTTCTGTATCTCCTCTCTCTGACCCTCCCCCCTCATGCTCTGTCTCTCTCTCTATCAAAAATAAATAAAACAGTAAAAAATAATTTTTTTAAAAAAAAAGAAGAAGAGATTATAGGAACGGCCGGTGAGTACACTATCTTCCCTTAGCCTTTCAACGCACCCCTCACCCAATTCAGAAATGCTGTCTTTCCTATTTGGTCTGCTGTTAGGTGCAATTATAAAATCCTTAATTCAATATTCTTGTGTTGTTGTTGTTGCTGCTGTTGTTGTTAATTCACTACTCAACCAAAGGTCTTCATTCGGCCGTCAGAAAGGTGTCCCCACAGAGGGACATGGAATGCATATTTGCAAAGCAGTCATCAAATGAATGAGAAGCAGCCTCTCATCTTGGTCCACGGAGTTGGTGGGGCAGAACTGCGGTTGACACAGAGGCTGGGTTTGACTGTCATTCTAGCATTTACTAACTTTTGACCCTTGACAAGGCTTGCCCTCTCTTAAGTTTTGATTCTTTACTCATGAAATATGTCCCTCAAAGAATCATTATGAAAATAGTGAGATGACAAAAATGGAAACTATAGGTTGAAAAGCATAACACAATCATAATGTGTCATTATTATTAGACATCTTACTGTTCTCTTTTGAAAACAGCTAGTTATGCTAAAACACAACAGCTTAGGTATACCTAAAACTCATTCACTACACAAACTTGTACAATAAAAAAATCACAGAGCCAATGGAGGGCAAATACAGTTAAGGGCACAACACTCAAAATCTTCATCATGACACACAAAAAACAAAGATATGAACCTAATAAAAGTGGTAGCACAGCTTTTCGCATGTTAATTGGTTAATTGGTTAAACAGTATTTACATATTTTCAAGACAATATACGGTCTCCATCTTGAGAAAGACCTCACATCGGCTAATGCAAGTGGCAAGGGCCATGGCAAGGAGACAACTGTGAGCTACTGTGACATGGGAAAAGAGGGCTGCCTGAAACTGGGAAGCTGTAACACCAGATGGAGGTGGATGTGGCTCATAACATAGGCCTGTCTGTGAGGTAGGAAGAGGTTTGAAAAGTGCATTTTATGAACTTCTGTACAGCTCAATTCAGCCGGTGTGGCTTTTTTAATCCACTCACACACAAAAATCATGCATAAATAACGTGAAATCTGCAGTTGATACAAACTGCTCCCTAATGTATCAACTGCGTTGGAATAAATCAGTAATTTCAAATGAGTGCTCTAGCAAAACTGACTGTATTGTAGAATGTGTCCCCAAAATGGAAAGTAGAACCCGTAAATAATTAACAGAAAAGCAACTTCGCTCTGCCCTAGATGCTTAAGAGGAGAATATACAGCAGCAGCAGCCGACCACTTCTCGGAGACTCTCTCCTCTATCAACGAACAGATGAACATTTGATGTTTTGAGAAATTAAAGGTTTCAAAAGTGAACTTCAACATGACCAGGACTACCTTGAAATATGAACTTTGAGCTTCACAAAGGAAGTGTGATTACAAGATTAAGATTGGTGGATCACTAACCTAATTGACTAAGCTCCTCCTCTCCTCTTCCAACCACTTGACAAATTTTCATTCCTGATCCTTATTCATTTAACAACTATTTATTAAACACATACTATGTGGCAGGCTCTATTCCAAGCACTCAGGATGCACCAATGAACAAAACAAAGATACTGCCCTCATGGAGTTTACATTCTAGTGAGAGAAAGAGACCAGGGATAATAGCTTAACACAGAAATTACATCGAATGTTAGAGGGTAATAAATGTCATGAAGAGAAGAAAGTACAGGGTAATGGGGACTAACTAAGAACATCAGGGAAAGGGAAAGGCGGGTGCTATTACACTGGGGGATCAGGGAATCCTCACTAATAACAATAACCACGAAAATCATATGTATCAGGTAGGGATTAACACGAGGAAGAATAAAGCAGGGTGAAAACAGAGTAGCGCAGGGAGTTGGCAGCTGGCCGTCTTAAACAGAGGAAAGCTGATATTTGAGCTGAGAGAAATCACAATTCTTATGACTATCTGAAGAAAGAGAGTTTCAGACAGAACAGCAGGTGCCAATCACTTGAGGTAGATGAGCTTGGCACATTCTTACCCCATCCTGAAGCCAGCACTGATGTAGCAAAGGGCCAGCAGGAGACCCCAGCAGGACATGTGGCAAGAGAGGGGGTCAGAGCAACGGCCAGGCCCCGGCCCCATAGAGCTGGGAGACTCAGGCAAGGGCCCATGGTGCACTGAGGGTTTTGAGTACACCATGGTGCAAACTAAAGAGCTGATGGCAGCTCCCCCAGGGCACACTGAGATGCCGAAGAAAAGATAAATGTAGAAAGTAAGAGGCATGTCATTTTCCTTCATTGGGCTCCAGGTCATCCTAACAGGTTGCTTTTTGGTGACCAGGGGTGTTCTGTGTTGTTTTCCATTGTTAAGTTCTCAGGCCGGCTCTGTTGGTTGTTGATATAGTTCAATAACTTATATTAAAAGGATGTGATAAATACTTGAAATTCATAAATTCCTCATTATTTTCCCACATTTCGTAATCATCTGTGCTACAAAGATTATTTACATCTGGTAAATAAACTGCTCACCTCTTCCCAACTCTGGGTTTCGTATCATACATTGGAAGTATGAAATCAGCCACGTTGGGAGTGTTTGCACCACAGAGATCAGCAAACAGTACAAATCAGCACTTGAGGTAGATGAGCTTGGCACATTCTTACCCCATCCTGAAGCCAGCACTGATGTAGCAAAGGGCCAGCAGGAGACCCCAGCAGGACATGTGGCAAGAGAGGGGGTCAGAGCAACGGCCAGGCCGTTGATTGTTTTATTGACTGTCTAGACTTTAGAAAGTGACAGAGAAAACATTAGCAATGCAGATAAAAACTTAAAAGTGCCTTGTGTCTGTAGCTGTTGCATTGTAAATAGAAAAAAAAAGGAGTGGAATGTTCTCTGGTTATTTGAAAACTGTTCATCTGAATCAACAAAAGAAATTTGCTCACATCACTGATAAAGAGGTAAAATTTGAACATTCATCTTCATTACTTTACTTCTGTCTTATTTGTTAATATAAACAAAAATAGCAGCCATCATTCGTGCCACACACAAAATTATGACAGTAACTCTAGGAAAGGAGTTATGGATTGGGATACAACTTCATATGTTAACTCCTCATCATATGAGTAAGTTGCCGCCATGGGTTGTTGGGCTATGGATACAAGAATTAGGTGGAAACCAGTGTAAGCATCCTGGGGGTATCAATTGGCTGTATGAAACTTACAGTAAGAGGTATTATCCATTTTATTCTTGGTAAATTGTGTGGTACATATTCTTAATATCCCTATAATTTATAATAAACTTGTATTTGTTGAAGATACATTTTTATGTGTATATACGTGTACTCATTTTTGGAGGGCCAATTATTAATCTGCTAGCACATCACTGCCAAACTAGAAGCTAATAACAACACCACCTATCCCTTAACCTTCTAACTTTGTGGCTGTTTATACTGTGGAAAAGCCCTTTCTTCTCTTTCTTCTTGATGATTAACAATATGTTTCTTGGCTTAAGGCTTCCTGTTGGTATAAGATGATAACATTCTTGAGAGAAGAGCCACAGCTCTTTAGCTGAATCAAATCTAAATCCTGAGTGAGGATTCTCACCCAGGAACCCACCACCTTGAGGACCACATGCCTACCCACCCGGGATTCTGATGATGGGGGTGGGGAGGAGAGACCACCAGTGGCTGTCCACACTCACCAATATGTACCCTTTAGAAAACATCATGAAATAAACATCTCAATTGCTGACATTATAAATGTTTCTCCTTGGATTATCAAGGTTTCAGACTTTCGCTTCTTGGCCACTCATCAGTTGCTGCTGTTGGATATATTTTTAGGTTCAGAATATCTCACAAGGATAATAATATCATCATATCCTTTGCCAAAGCAGAAGATAACATTTGGCAGTAAACACTGATTCATGTATCATCCCAGTTCTTCTGAGATTCATTTTCAAGGCCTCTAGAAAGAATATCCTTTCTTGAGTACTCCACATGATAACCATCTCCTGCCATTTTTCTTGATGCTACAGGAGACCCACTTCACTTCCTGATGAGGAGTTTGAGTATAATGTTTATTCCTTGTATGTTTGTCTGTCTTACAGACATATATCTTACCACTCAGGAGTTTACAGACAAAGCATAAGCATTCTGATAGGGGCACCTGGGTGGAATCCAGCTCTTGATTTCAGTTCAGGTCATGACCCCACAGTTCATGAGTTTCAGTCCCACATTAGGCTCTGCACGGACAGTGCAGAATCTGCTTGAGATTCTCTCTCTCTCTCTATCTCTCTCTCTGACCCTCCCCTGCTCTCTCTCTCTGTCTCTCAAAATAAATAAATAAACATTAAAAAACTGTGATAGAAAAGGGCAAATAAAGACATACATATGGACAACAGGTTAACATTATTAAGTCAACACTGGAATCCAAACATGAAACGCTAATGGAAGTATCTACAGTTTTCATAATAAAATTTAACAATAGGGGCACCTGGGTGACTCAGTTAGTTAAGTGTCTGACTTCGGCTCAGGTCATGATCCTGTGGTTCATGAGTTTGAGCCCCAGGTCAGGCTCTGTGCTGACAGCTCAGAGCCTGGAGCCTGCTATAGATTTTTTTGTCTCCTTGTCTCTCTTGTCTTTTGCTATAGATTTTTTTGTTTCCTTGTCTCTCTTTTGTCTCCTTGTCTCTCCCCCTCCCCAGCTTGCATCATGTCCTTTTCAAAAATAAACACTAAAAAATTAAAAATTTTTAACAATAAAATTATACACATCTGTAACACTTCACATTAAAAAATTAGACTCGGTTCTAATGTATCTAGTGGATGGCCTCAAAGGATTCTCCTCTTTAAAAAGTCCATTCTCATATTTGATGGCATTTTAATGTACCCTCAGGATATGTGTGCACTTGCCAGCATTTAGTGCTTCTATCATGAGGACTTTCGGCATGAGAGAGTTATTTTATAGGCGGAAATAGTCAACACTTATATTATTTGTAATCATTATAAAGCAATAACTACTTGATTATTCAATTCTCTGCTTCATTTGTAAAAAAGCCATAGAGGCTTAAGTCTTTAAAAATGCATGGCAGTGACTTTTTTTAAAACATGGAAGGTAGAAACATGATGATGAAATGAAGGGCACTGATCCACAAATTACTCCTCAAGTAAGACATCTGGGTCATCTGTAATTTTTCAAATGATTCATCAGATTGCTAAAGTGACAGATGAGCGACTGCGACACCAACAAATCAATGTGAACAGAGGAGTGTCCGCAGGCGCTTCTTATCTCTCAGACGTTGTAGCCTGGATCCCTCTGGCAACTTTACCTTGCTTGACTGATAATATTTAATATGAAAACCTGGTAGGTTGTCAATAAATGTTAACTTTCTTCTCCCCTAAAATAAAAGCCATTTAGTGATGATTCATTACTTGACTTTGATTTTTCCCATGTTCATCCAAGAAATGTAGATATGAAATACTGATATAAAAAAATATATAGGAACACATCAAAGTATTAATGTTAATGGTATCTGATAAATGTTGGCATTTTTACAATCTGTAAGAAAATACACCAAATATTAATGGCAGTAGTGTCTCTGAATGGAGAGACTATAGGTAGTGTTTTACTTCATTTTTCCTGTGTTGTCCAAGTTTTAAAAATGATCATGTATTACCACTGAGTTAGAGAAAGGTTTATTCTTAATAGAGTAAGGGAAGAGAGAACATAATCCTGTCTCATTTCACTTGCCAAGTAACCTTAAAAAAATTTTAGAAAATTAATTTCTGCTTTAAAAGTTTTAATGGACAGAGCCTTCTATGCATTGAGCAGAAAGCACTTATCAGACCGTATAAACTGCAGAGTGTGTTATCCCCAAGGGACTGAGCACAGAGCCTGTGGAATAGAGATGAATGAATAGCATCCAAAATTAATATTTTCACAATTTAAGCAAATGACTGACCTTCGTTCTTTCTCTCACTTAAGTCATTGGCTCTTTGAATAGACCAGAGCGGTTATACCAACTACATGTTTTGACACCTTAAAGAAAGTTATATGTATACAGTTCTTTGTGCACTCTCAATCCATTAATTTAATTAATAGTATGTACTTAATACTATTTAATACTATTAATTAATAGTATTATTCAATAAACATTAATTGATGGCGCAGCAGGTTCCAGGTTCTGTGTTAAGCCTGGAATATAGGCGGGAGAGACAGCACCTCTTCCCAGTAAATAGACGAGTAGAGACGGAAGTTAACGTATGGCTAAAGTACAGGGTAGCAAGGCATGCGCTTTCTGTAGCAGCAGCAAAAAGGGGTGTGGGGACAAGCCTTCTCTGTTCCAACAACGTAATAAATTAAAATGCAGCTGGGTTTACAATACAAAGCAATAAAAATCAGACTGGACAATTACCTGAGTAATATAATCAGTGTAAACACCCAACGTTCTGGAAGTTGAACAGACAAAGGAAATGGCAAACCTCCGCGCTATTAGCACTGGCTCGCAGCAGGGGACTAAAAGACGTGCTGACTGCCACTCACTGCAAGAAATCCGGATCTGGAAAGGGAATTCTATGAAGACTTTATAAATATTTAAGTCTGATGTTAATTTATTTTTTCCCAAATCCAATTCCTAGGTCTGAAATGGGGAAGAGGAGGGTGCAGAGAAATGTCTCCTTAACCTGTACCACCACAGGGAGAAACTCTTTTGGATCAAACTGTTGCAGAATAGCAGGGTAACATTTTCCATCTCCACTTTATTTTTTTTAATTTTTTTAACATTTATTCATTTTTGAAAGAAAGTGCAAGTGAGGGAGGGGCAGAGAGAGAGGGAGACACAGAATCTGAAGCAGGCTCCAGGCTCTGAGCCGTCGGCACAGAGCCCGTCATGGGGCTCAAACCGACAACAGTGAGATCATGACCTGAGCCGAAGTCGGACATTTAACCAACTGAGCCACCCAGGCGCCCCTCCATCTCCACTTTAAAAACTACTGTCTTTCCTGTCCCTCAGAGAAATGAAGTTGCCTCCATATTAAAAACCTAAGCACAAGTGGTCTTTTAGTCTCCACAGATGTTGTAAGATACTGGGGACTCTGTGTTTACCCTACAACTGACATCGTTAGGAAATACAGTCTTATATTTGACAAATGACAGCTTGTCTGTCATTTGGTTTTTTTGCTCATATAAAGATCATGAAAAAAAATCTGATGTTTGAATGTCCTGCTTATAAAACGTCACTGAGACGGGAGTTTACTATTATTTGCCACCCGGAATTTAATTCTCAGCTGCATGAAATGGCCTTTATGGGTGAACTCAGAGCCTTGATACTAAGCAACTCCTCAGACCTTCTGAGGAAATTCTTCAGAAAATTTTAGGACCTGGCGTTAAGTGATAAATACCAACATGATTACTACTTAAGATGCTAGTTTGGAAACCCTTTTAGAAGGTACAGTAATGAAGTGTCAGCTCTGTATGGTCATACCATCAGCCCTACCTTTTCCTAGCAAAATATCTTATAAAATGTAAGCTAAAGATATTATAATTCATGAATTCCCACATGAGAGACAAATGAAAATAGAATCACAATTTTTGCTCAGACCTTGAATTTTTATGCTACAGCCTTGAAATACTCTGAAAGACAGAAATCAGTTCGGTAGGGCTGAAAAATAAAATGATTTCTGAATTCTTGTGACAGTAAGAAACAGATATATAAATTTTATCAAAGTGGAAAACAAAAGCCAAGGGATTTTTATGATTTGATTCAATCATTTAAATATCGTATTTATTTTTGTACACTACATGTTCCCCAAACTACTGTGATATTTTTACTTGGGAATAAAAGGAGAGATTTCTTTAAAAGTGAAGCATCTGATCTTGTGGTAACATAAAAGTTCTTGATAATATGCTCCTGTAGCCATATGAAGTGCCAATGAATACACCAAGTTCTGGTTGACACACAATGTTTTAAATGCCAGTCGATGTGGTGGCAATGTCTTTTACTTAACAGTGATGCATTTGCAAGACACAGTATCTACATCCTCCAAACCAAAAAGGTACTTGTCAAAGCCCATGTCACCCAGCACCCTTGCTGAAGGGGCAGGCCTAAGGAAGCAAGCTTAATGCCAGTCTTCTCCTTCCCCCAGGTCCAGGTAGAGAAATAAGAAGTGAGCCCTCACTCAGGGATATTCAATGCACAGACTAGGCTGTGACAAACCTATGCTCAAGTATTAAAAGTTAAACTAGGCAATCAGATTCCATACTCAAAAATTTAGAGGTAGTAGATCAGGAGGCTGAGCCAGTATAATTTAATGTTATGAAGAAGCACAAAAGACCCAGTACAGAGTGAAGGCAAATCAGTAGGAAAAAAGGCAAAGAAGTCAGGAAAGCCTTCACCAATCAAGAACAGGCCTGAGAGCTGTCTGTGGTCCTGATACTCTGAGCTTCTGATTCCAGGCAACCTGTTGGGTTACAACTTTCCCCAAATATACCCCAAACTAGAATAAAACAGTTATGATGTGCCCAAATAATTTAGACAGATTCTGGAAGCCCATAATAATAATTTAACCTATTCTTGATAGACTCCTATAGCAGAGACAGGCAAACGGTGCAGTTTTTAAAACTCCAAGCTGACTGAGCACAAAGTCCAGCTCTACCATCTACTCCCTGTGCAACCCTACAGAAACTATTCAGTGTCTCCAAGCCTCGTGTATCTCATGTATACAATGGGTGCAATTGCAGTGCCCTGAAGGATTATTATGAGCAACAGGTGCGATGGTAAATGCATAATGGTCAGCACGGATACAGCCTTCAGTGTTGTTGGATGATGATCACAATTGTGATGACGGTAATAATGATGAGTTTCTTCTGCACTGTAGTAAAATGGCTCAACAGAGAAATAAATGAGTGTTAAGTTTAAACTAACTCTATAGCCACTTATCACCAGCTTATTCACTTAAAAATAGGTAATTATTATAGTTAATATTGTAAATGCAGGATGCATTGCCTTGGAGACCATTTGGAATGGAAAAGAACAGATAGGGAAGCAGAAACCCAGAACTGCTTTTGTTTCCTGACAACCTAGATTAGGTTGCCTTTCTTTGGCCACCTGCTGGCTCTCGATCTCATCTCTAACCCACGCCCTTCCCTGTTTCCTCTGCAGACAGCATACCTCACGCCCTCAGTTCCCTCCTAGGGACTTTACACGGGCCTCATCACTGAACCTCCTGCCTTCTAATATGTGCATTCTTTCTTCTGCTTCAAAAGATCCTAATTCATGGCCATCTCCAAACAGACACTCTACTGTACAGCATCACTGTACGAATTCTCTTAATAAAGGCTAAATTTTGTTACAGTGACCATTACAACCCTTCACAATCGGGTCTCAGCTCCTGGCTCCATTCCCTACTGTTACCCACCAACTTCCCGTGGCCCTTTCCAATATGTTCATTCTCTCTGAATACTGTTCCCTGCCTACAGGCCTCCTTTAACTTACATGTCTAGGTCAAATCTGACCTACTTCATAAGGCTCAGCTCATTGATTATTTCTTTGTGAAATACATTTGCTTCATATATTAAGAATTAATATTTTTTCTATGGTCAAAGAGTAATGTATATTTCTATTATAACATATCACATTCTACTAGAAAGCTATAATTGTATTTTTTTAAGCTATAGCTAAATTTTAAATGAAGAGGAATGAAAACATGATTGTAAATTTCATAAACTAGGTAACTGGTATGAGAAAAATATTGGCCAACATATTTCAAACTTCTATGTCATATATTAACTTCTTTAATGTTTATTTTTGAGAGAGAGACAGAGACAGAGAGACAGAGAGAGTGTGAGCAGGGGATGGGCAGAGAAGGGGAGACACCGAATCTGAAGCAGGCTCGAGGCTCTGACCTGTCAGCACAGAGCCCAATGCAGGGCTTGAATTCACGGACCACAAGATCAGACGCTTAACTGACAGCCACTCAGGTGCCCCTATATCATATATTTAATGTCCACATGTGCCCATCAACAACTAATTCTTAGAAAATTAAAAAGATCCTAGTAACTAAGAAAAAACAATCATTTACACAAAAAAAATGTTTGTATTTCAATACAACAACCTTTCCTAATATGCTGTCGTTTCCATTCTCTACAAGCCAGTCCTTCCTGGTGTTTGTCAGCACCACAGGTGAAAGTAGGTGCCTGGGGCTCTGCAGCCCTTCTGAAATAGTTCTTAGTGAGTGATGACTGTGATCCAAAACTGGCAGAGGATTCTTGTGCCCACCAATTCATCAGAAGTTATACAATAGTGATGGACGTTTTTCCAGAGAACTTCAGGTGGCCTGCGGGTGCCCAGAAGAGTACTCAGTATCACTGGATATTAAGGAGGTAAGGTGAGGGCTCTGGTGAGGTGTCACTTCACACCTGTCGGAATCGCTGTCATCAGGGAGATGGGAGATGGCAGAAGCAGGAATGGGCGGCAGGCCTTGTGCACTGTTGGCGCAAACGGGGGTTGGTGTAGCCATGGCAGACGACAGTATGGAGTATTCGCGTCAGAGAATTATGGATGGAGCGGTCATGCAGCCAAGTGGCTCACTTCTGGGTGTGCGTCTGAAGGAAACAGAATCACCCTACTGAGAGGGTGTCTGCACCCCCAGGTTCGCACAGTGTTGTTTATGGTATCCAGGACACGAAGACAGCTTGGGCATCCACTGGCAGGTGGATGGATGGAAAGGATGCCGGATGTAGAGGTGGGGCACACTGTTTAGTTACAGAGGGAGGAAAGCCCTGCCGTTTGCAGTGATAACGCACAGACCTTGAGGGCATTGTGCCAGGTGAATTGGGTCAGCCAGAGAAAGATACTGTATAATCTCACTTAGATGTAAAATCCTGAACAAAACAAAACTCATAGAAACAGAGATCAGATATGTGGAGCAAAGGGGAGGAAAGTGGGAATTGAGCAAAGATAGTAAAAGGCACAAACCTCTGGTTATAACATAAATTAGTTCTGGGGATGTGATGTACGTGATGGCTATGGCTAACAATATTATCCTGCATATTTGAAAGTCACTAAGAGAGCGGATCTTAAAAGTCCTCATCACAAGGAAGAGAAAAAAATTGTAATTATGTGAGGTTTTGAACGTTAGTTCAACTTTTTGTGATGACCATTTCACAATATATACATATCAAATCATGATGTTGTACACCTTAAATTTACACAATATTATATGTCAATTATATCTCAATAAAACTGGAAAAAGGTAAAGAAAAAACATACAATAAGCACTACTTTGCTGACTGAAGTCTACGGTATGTCTCTCCACAGTTACTTGCACAAAGCTGTAAATACAAAGTTACAAAATGACCATAGGACAGTTAAAAAGGGTTATTTATATCAATAAAGCGAGAGCTGGAAGTAGGAGAAAACTAAAAGGTCTGAACAGCTTCAAGGCATCTTTCATGTATGCACAACATACTGCCAGACCCAGGTGCACACGCCTGAACCTGCTCCCAAATGAATCCTGTTTGACATTCACTTCATTACTATCGGAAAGTAACAACATATGCCTGTTGGCAAGGGGCTCTCACTCCATTTGGGTCACTGGCAACCTTTATATAGAGACCATTTGGCAGACACCAGGCATCACGCATGGACTTCCGATCTGGTATTTGTTGTGCACATTTCTCTTATGTTACAACATTCTGTTCACAGGCTATTATCAGTTTTTTATGTCCGCATCAAGTATTCTCTCTCTCTGTCTCTCTGTCTCGGTCTCTCGGTCTCTCGGTCTCTTTGTCTCTCTCTCTGTCTCTCTCTGTCTCTCTCTCTCTCTCTCTCTCTCTCTCACACACACACACACACACACACACACACACACACACACACACCAGACTGGAGAGGGTGGATATCTATAAACTGATTAGAGGAAAATGTAATATTTCTTACTTCTCCAGGCAAACAAGATGACTTGTAACAACGATTACTTTTTGCCCTTCCCTTATTATTTTCCAAGTACTCACTACTCTACAGGCTATGCCATTAAGTAAACTAAAGTACAGGGTAACAAGGATCGACTGATGAAACAAAGCAATCCTTCGTCCACCTCCTACAGCAAAAGGCAGCTTCCCCAACGGCTATTAGATCTTTCGGGAATATCATAAGCCTGTGCAAAGCACTGGAAACCTCAGTTTCCTCCCTTGGGATTCATACCCAGATTGGGTACAGGAGCCTCATCTCTGGTTTCCCTGCTAATTGGAAAAGACTGAGAAAAGTAAGAAATGCCCCAACACGCTCCTCCTGGGCCCCCAGCCTGTTACCACATCAACCCCTGAGTGAAGAACAAACAAACCCCACTCAGTCTGGACCCTCCAGAAAGTACTGGGTATACTACAGACTGTCTTCTAGGCATATCTGGATCTTCCCTCGTTTGCACTTCAGCTTATTATATGTACAGACTCCTCCAGCTATCACCTTCCTTTCTTCATCTGTGTGCAAGTGTTTCTCCAGGTATGTGTTGGAAGACGTCATCAAAAGGAGATGACTACAGGTTGAAGAATGAGCTAGCCCCTGGCAACAGGAGGCTTCTCACCTCCCCTCCGTTCTTGGAATATACATCTTACCGTCCGTTCCCACAGTGGGAGCCATTTTCAAGGACACAGCCTGGAGACAGCAATGTGGTGTGGACACCACCATTGTAGGGTATCTGTGACTGAACCCCATTAAGACCACTATATAAACTTTAAGGTTCTGGAGGGAAGTTGTAGAAATCTACTCGACTTGCTGCCGCCCCATCAAGCCTCTTATGTAAGTGTCCTTGTTCAGTACACCTGCCATCGGCCTGCCTCCTCCCACCCTGCCCTCCACTTGCAGGGGCCAGTTTCCCATTGCAGCCAGGGACCCCCAAGGGTGTGAACCAACAGTATCAACTGGTGTGCCCACAACAGCTCTGCCAAATCTTGGTTTTATTTATTTATTGAACTTCATCTTGTGCTTTAAAAAATGTTCTTAAAGTTTATCTAAATTATCATGTATATCAGGGCACCTGGATGCCTGACAGGCTGGCAGCGCTGAGCCTTTCTCTCTCTCTCCCGTCTCTCTGCCCTCCCCTGCACATGCACTCTCTCCCTACATAAATAAACTTAAAAAATAAAGAAATAATTATGTATATCATGTTTCAGTTTTAAAATGTATAGAAGCTCAATTACAAAGATACACTAAATATCAATGATTAGAAAATCCCAGGGAACAAAAATAACAGAACAACTAAGATCAGGCCTTAGAAATGGTGAGGTAACTAGAACACCTGTTTGTCACCTCTTACACCTCTGTTCAAGAAAGGCCACAGCTATGACCTCTAACCATCCCCGTGTTTGTGGGGAAATGCGACTGATTATAGGACCTACAGTGTCATAAACTGTATAAGATTTCAACTGTTTGGTGAGGGTACTTTCATGCTATGGTGTTAAAGGAGACGAGCAAACAGCCCAAAGAACATTTGTATGGAATCGACTTCTTTATTAAATGATAGTATTTATGTATTTGTATGGAATTCTTTGTTAAATGATACAATACAAGCAAGAAAAAAAACCTGTAGCATAAGATTTCATAACTGAACCACGTAGGTGGACCTCAATTATTACATGATCCCATTATGAGAATCACGACTGTAGTAAGAACAAGCAGCATCGAGAGCCAGACCCAACAGCATCTATATGTGAGGCTGTGCCCCTCGGTGGTCCGTGTGGCGAGCACGGGGAGGAACGCTGTGCCAGTCACAGAGCCAGTGGTGCGCAGGACAGCCAGGCTATTAACTAACGCAAAAGTGAGAAGTAATCAATCAATTTGCTTAGATGTGTTTAGGTTTTGTGGCTATACATTTATGGGTATTTTTAAAGCTCTTACAATTGAAATTTCTACAGGGGAAAAATAACTGTAATTTGGGACTGAAACCTTTGAATATCCTTCTCCCAATGAAATCATTATTCTCGTATGTCAGGTATTTGAGAGAAAAAGGCTGCTCGGGATACAACTATGACATCACAGCACAGACTGTAAAGTTAAGTAACCATATTTTTCAAAGCAAAAATACGGGCATATGGCTTGAAAAATATTTGAATTTGAAGGTTTATTTGTATAAAAGATTATAATTTGTGTATACATTTTTATTTTCTAATGGCTCTTTCAAAATTTCTTATGAAGTCAGGACTATCACAGAAAAATCTGGAATTTGCATTGGCTGCACTTTCAGGCAGTTTAAAAAAAAGAGTCCTCCCCAGACATTCACAAAAATCTACCCATATTAACATCTCTTGATTATGTGCTGGGTGGCCATGTTCACATCCTTGGCTCTGCCACTAGCTAGCAACTGTAGACAACTCACTTAGCTTCCAGAAAGTTTCGTATCTTTATATGCAAGATAAAAGTGTTGGACTACCTAGCCCATTAGATTCCTAAAACTCCGTGACTCTCTAGGCTTTTGAAAAGACCACTAGTTCAATCAACAACTCCAAGCCAGGCTGCAGACGTTTAACTACCAGAAATCACAGGCCCAGGCCCACATCTAACATGGAAATAATGACTGTCCCGATGGGCTTTAAATCAAGTTCCCGCACAGGTGTGAGTTTATATAGCCATCCTCTGATGAAACCACATTAGAGGTGTCACTCTAATTTTCATATGCCCCATAACCAACATATATCACAGTTATCTGTTCTCCAGCATGTCTGCTCACTGCCCGAGCTGGACTACTGTCTGGGACAAACAGGATGTTTGCTTTAATATTCGATGCTGCCTTCTTGTCTCACTCAGTTTATTAAATCTTGGGTCTTTACATGAACATTTCAGGAAAGGCTATCTTATCTTTTGTTAACTACCCCAAAAATTAATCTATAGTGGGGTGATTTATTTTGTGGAAATACCCTTGAAACAAAGTTGGTGCTCAGGCAACTGGTCTACCAGGAATATAGAGGTTTTTTCTTTTCCCCCTCCAGAATACCTAAATACAGACTCACATCTAAAAATGAACATTAAATGTGAAATAGAAGTCATCACCACTTATCTTCCAAAAAGTACTTTCTCTCATATCGTAGAGACAACATAAAGGAATGAAAAGAAATCATTGTTAAGTGCTTGGTATGTTACCATTTAATAAAAAGCCTATCTATAAAATTCCACCAGCAACCAGTCTATCCTTCCTCACTGGCCAACTCTGAGGCTGTCGTTTTTCCCCTAATGTTCTCAGGGGGTTGACAGCAACCTATATCCACACCAAAACCTTCCATGCCCAAGATCTACTACTCAGTTGCAAATATAATCACTAGATATCAAAGAAATACAAAATCATTTACAAATTTACCTTGACAGGATACAAAGATAAAATCATTAGAAAAGAAACAAAACCATGTTTGAGAGGGATGAAAAGCATTCTGTCAATGAAGAGCAGAAGGTGTGCAAAGTGCCCTCAGTTGCACAAAGGGTTTTAAGTATTTAACTGTTTGAAAGTTACAGTTACAG